>CM068367.1:889253762-889256262 GCA_034769895.1 Magicicada septendecula
AGCAAAAAAAATATTATCTCTCTCTCTTACATTTGAATGTAAGTAACTATCTCGCTCGCTCTCTCTCTCTCTCACACACATTTAGTATAAACAGACACAGTTGTCGACCATGATATCAAGTTATCAACTCTCTCTCTCCCTCTCTCCCTCTCGCTCTCTCTCTCTCGCTCTCTCTCTCTCTCTCTCTCTCTCTCACACACACACACACATACACACATTTAGTATACAGAATTGTTCTCTAACTACAGCTGCAATCGTCCAGTTTCGCCAGCGCGCGCACACACACACACACACACGCACACACACACACACACACACACACACACACACACACATAAGGCCAGGAATATCCCGTTAGCGCCACATGTCTGTAACAGAAAACAACATATTTTAAAATTATATACTGTCATTAAGACACACGCACACACACACACACACACATGGTGTAGTTGTGATCATGTAACACTGCGTTGGGAGACATTATACTTGCCTGAAACAAAGACATTCCCCGTGTTTTATCACTTTAATGTATTATCATGACCACACAGTGCTGAGTGATTATAGTCCTAATGCAATGTCAAAATAAAAATATGTAAAACAAAATACAGACGTTCTTTTATTCAAACGTAACATCCGAAATTTTGAAATATATTTATCGCCTACCACGTTGTACCCTACTTTCTAAATTTGACACATAGCAAAAATAGTAATTAAGCGTTGTCACCACTCATGATTATTACCGTATGCATATGTGTACAGAATAAACATAAATAATATAGTTTACAGACCAATGTAATGCAATATTTTAAAAATTCATTTTGCATTGATTAAATATATATATCGCAAACAATGTCATAAAATAAATACAATATTAATAATAATTTTTTGACATTGTAAGATTTTATCACCACTCATGATTATTACCGTATGCATATGTGTACAGAACAAATATAAATATAGTTTACAGACCAATGTAATGCAATATTTTAAAAATTCATTTTGCATTGATTAAATATATATATATATATATATCGCAAACAATGTTATAAAATAAATACAATATTAATAATAATTAATTGTAAGATTTTAATAAAAACAGATAACGATTTGCTAACACCAAAATGGACTGCACTCATACATTATTCTTGTCCAAGTGTAACCCCTCTTTCTATTTTTATGCTTTATAAAAAAGCCCTTTTTTTTGAAAGAGGAGCCACAAGTTATTTAAAACTAGGCAAGAGCCTAGAGAAGCCAAAAATGCGCTGGGTCCAGTATGACGGGACTTGCAATTAAACTCGAAGGCTAAACAACAATAACAAATTTTATTAGCAATACCAAATTCAGACATTCAATGTACCCTAGATTGAATTAAAAATTTTCATTTAAAAACCTTAATCAACTCCCTAGCATTATCACATTCTGAAATATAAACAGGTAACTTCATAGTTCATAGTTAAATAATTTCTCATCAATATACATAAATATCACATCAATCAATATACCTACATGAATACACATAAAACACACATACCTATATATATATATATATATATATATATATATATATATGTACATATATCGCACACACATGTTCACCTGGCTGACAGCCTATATATATATATATATATATATCTTTTCACCATACCTCAAGATAATATGAGACCAGTATCTGTCACCAAGACCCCCATCCCAAACTCCCGTAAACGGATAAAGTACCCAGCCTGCTTTAAAAACTTTTCATTTAAAACAAAATCCATTGACTCGTCGGATTATAACAAAGTTACAACAAGGACATTATTAGAAGTATTCAAAATTTAGGAATGTTCACCCAAATATTAATGTGCCATCGCAAGGTCAACATGACTGCACGGTCTTATAAAATGTATAACAAATTTATAATTGAGAAGTAAGAATCGGTAGTGTGCTCATATTAACAATTCAACAATTAATGCACTGGCTATGGCAGTAAAGAAATGATAAAAATTTACTTATTACTGAATTATCAAACAGCTGACATAAATTTAAAAAAGTATAATAAAATTTATAATTACAAAGTAAGAACCGGTAGTGTGCTCCTATTAACAATTCAACATTAATGCACTGGCTACGGCAGTAAAGAAATGATAAAAATTTACTTATTACTGAATTATCAAACAGCTAACATAAATTTAAAAAGTTTAATAAAATTTATAATTACAAAGTAAGAACCGGTAGTATGCTCATATTAACAATTCAACATTAATGCACTGGCTATGGCAGTAAAGAAATGATAAAAATTTACTTATTACTGAATTATCAAACTGCCCACATAAATCCAACAAAATGTATAAAACAATTTTAATTAAGAAAATTTATAATGTAAAACTTGATAAAACATATTTGAGTTGTTCATACAGAATTGGGTAGACCTCAGGCAAGGCCATGCGCCAAACCAGATGCAACAAAATTTAACAAGTCAGAAACCTGTGGATGACCGCACCGACAGGTGATGATGACAGGT
>CM068367.1:889261262-889363077 GCA_034769895.1 Magicicada septendecula
ATGTTTGTTATGTCATATGATGTGAAAAATTGATTTTCATTTATATTTATTATTTTTAGTTTGTCTATTAATTCGTATGTATTTTTTATGTTATGATGGTTATTTGTTAGTTGGTTATTTTTTAGTTTTTGTGCTATTATTCTTGCTATTTTGTATGTAGGAGCTTTTTTGAAATTGATTAATGGACGTATTGAGTTGTTTAATTTGTGTATTTTTATTAGGCTGTTCATTTTAGGTGGTTCTGGATTATTGTTTATATATATGTCTATGTTTTTATTGTTGAAAATGTTTTTATTTGTTTTTATTAGTTTTATTGTTTGTTTAAGATAGTTTTCTGTTGGGTTTTTATCTAGTTGTACGCATTTATTATTGTTGATGAAGTCTTCGGTTTTTTTGATGTAGTCTGTTTTATCAATGATTACTGTTGCTTGACTTTTGTCTGCTTTAGTTATTATTAAATTATTGTTCTTTACTTTATTTTTAATTTCTTTTATTGTTTTATTGTTTTTCTTTTGTTTATCTTTGTTTTTCATTTCGCTAGTGATTATTTTTTTAATTATATGTGCTGCTTCTGTTCTTTTTTCTTCTTGTATATTGTCTTTTATTAGGTTAATGGCAAATTCTGTTTCTACTATTAAATTTTCTAGATTTTTGTTTGCATTTTGGGTTATGTTAGTTTTTGACATATTGTTTAAATATTCTGTTTCTTTTTTGTTAAATTCTGTATTGCTGAGGTTAATGGTTCGAGGGTAAAATGTGTGTTTATTTTTGTTTTTTTGTTCTTGATTTTTGTTTTGTTGTTTTAATGTGTTAAGTTTTTTGTTGATTGTATAAGTCTTTTTGTTTTTCTCAAATCTTATTTTATTTTCTATGTTATTGTATTTATTGTTCCAAGTGATTGGATGTAATAAATTTGTTAGCTCTAAGTGTAGTTTGTATATGTCTAGTGTTATGCTATTTTTCTTACTGTATAATTGATTAATTTCGTTTTGTATCCATAGCCTTTGTGCTTGTTTTATAGTTTTTTGTGCAGTCATATTTTTGTTGTTTGTGTTTATGTTGATGTATTTAGGTGTTAATTTATGTTTTTGGCATTGTCTATTGAAGTATATGTTTATGTTTGTGTTCATTAGTTGTTTTTTTCGTGTTTGGAATTTGTTTAACAGTTTGGTAATGTGGTTATATGGAATTGTGGTTATGTTGTTTGTGTACATGTTAATGTATATTTATGTGAGAGATGATTTGTTATCTGTTATTTGGTAGTTGATTTCACTTATTTGCTATTCACTTCACTATTTTTTTTTTCACTATGCACTTTTGTTTTTGCTTTGTTTTATAACCTCACTTTTCGTTTTTTCACTGTAGGCTTATTTACCTTGTATGGTTATATTATTTCAATCACTTTCTGCTACAGTCCGTTTCTTGATGTATATAATACTATAATACTTATAACTATTTTACCTCAAGATGTATTTTTTCTTTAGGGACATGTTTCGGGAGATCCTGTTCTCCCATCTTCAACCTTCGCCATCTTGCTTCTGGTGCAGTATTTGTGTGTTGGCTTCTGGATGTTATTATGGTGGTTTGTTGGTCTTTGGTCCTTCAATGTTGCATTATTGTGTGTGGTTGTGGTATCTGTTTTTGTATTTTGTGTATTTTCGAAGTTGAGTGCTTTGAATATTGTGTCATGTTTTGTATTGATTTGTATTTGTTCTGGTATTAATTTGTTTTGTGTTTTATGTTTGTAAATCTGTAAATTTTCCCAAATGTTCATTATGGTGCCTTTGTGTGGTATATGTTTTATTAGTGTTACATTGGTTATGTCTGGGAATTCATGTCCTGTGTTTATTGCATGTGTGGCTAAATTGGATTTATATATGTTTGGTTTTTTGTATGCATTTAGGTGTTCAAAATAACGTTTTTTCAGCTGTTTTTTTGTTTGTCCTATATAACATTTATTGCAATCTTGGCATTCAATTTTGTATATACCGTTGGTTGTTGTATTATCTTTGTTGTGTGAGTTATTTAGATTTTGTAATTTATTTTTATTAGTTTTGTATGCTATTTTTATATCTGTGTTTTTAAATAGTTTTGTTAGTTTTGACATTTTATTATTTATATATGTGAATGTGGTCCATTTTTTGTTGTTGTTATTATTTATGTGTTGTTCAGTTTGATTAATTCTTAATTGTTCAGTTTTTATTTTGTATTTGATTTTATTTTCTATTTTGATCATAGTATTTTTATTGTATCTATTTGCATAACCAATTTGGTGTATTATATTTCTTTCTTTGTCAGTTTCTTGTTTGTTTAGGGGTATTTTGTACATTCTGTTAAATAACGAATAAAATGCTGCCATTTTATGTTGTGGTGGGTGGTTAGAATGGTTAGGTATAATGATGTTAGTGGAAGTTGGTTTTCTATATATTGCATATTGTATGTGTTTGTTGTATCTTGTGATGGTTATGTCTAAATAGTTGATTTTGTTATGTTTTTCTTTTTCTTCTGTGAATTGTATTTTGGGATGTATGTTATTGATTTGTTTCAGTATGTTCTCTGCATTTGTGTTTTTGTTATTTGATACATATAGTCCATCATCTACATATCTTATCCATATGCCATCTGGGTCATGTGTTTTTATGATATTTTGTATTTTGGTGTCTATATGTTGTAGGAATATTTCTGCTATTATGCTTGATAATGGTGATCCCATTGCTAAACCTTCTTTCTGTTGATAAATTTTGCTATTAAATTCAAAGTAATTTTGTTTTAGTATTAGTTGGAGACTATTTTTTATTTCGGTTATATATTGTTTGTTTTCATTTTGTTCTATAAGTTTGTTTATTATTATGTCAATTGTTTCTTCTACTGGGATATTAGTGTACATGTTTGTTATGTCATATGATGTGAAAAATTGATTTTCATTTATATTTATTATTTTTAGTTTGTCTATTAATTCGTATGTATTTTTTATGTTATGATGGTTATTTGTTAGTTGGTTATTTTTTAGTTTTTGTGCTATTATTCTTGCTATTTTGTATGTAGGAGCTTTTTTGAAATTGATTAATGGACGTATTGGGTTGTTTAATTTGTGTATTTTTATTAGGCTGTTCATTTTAGGTGGTTCTGGATTATTGTTTATATATATGTCTATGTTTTTATTGTTGAAAATGTTTTTATTTGTTTTTATTAGTTTTATTGTTTGTTTAAGATAGTTTTCTGTTGGGTTTTTATCTAGTTGTACGCATTTATTATTGTTGATGAAGTCTTCGGTTTTTTTGATGTAGTCTGTTTTATCAATGATTACTGTTGCTTGACTTTTGTCTGCTTTAGTTATTATTAAATTATTGTTCTTTACTTTATTTTTAATTTCTTTTATTGTTTTATTGTTTTTCTTTTGTTTATCTTTGTTTTTCATTTCGCTAGTGATTATTTTTTTAATTATATGTGCTGCTTCTGTTCTTTTTTCTTCTTGTATATTGTCTTTTATTAGGTTAATGGCAAATTCTGTTTCTACTATTAAATTTTCTAGATTTTTGTTTGCATTTTGGGTTATGTTAGTTTTTGACATATTGTTTAAATATTCTGTTTCTTTTTTGTTAAATTCTGTATTGCTGAGGTTAATGGTTCGAGGGTAAAATGTGTGTTTATTTTTGTTTTTTTGTTCTTGATTTTTGTTTTGTTGTTTTAATGTGTTAAGTTTTTTGTTGATTGTATAAGTCTTTTTGTTTTTCTCAAATCTTATTTTATTTTCTATGTTATTGTATTTATTGTTCCAAGTGATTGGATGTAATAAATTTGTTAGCTCTAAGTGTAGTTTGTATATGTCTAGTGTTATGCTATTTTTCTTACTGTATAATTGATTAATTTCGTTTTGTATCCATAGCCTTTGTGCTTGTTTTATAGTTTTTTGTGCAGTCATATTTTTGTTGTTTGTGTTTATGTTGATGTATTTAGGTGTTAATTTATGTTTTTGGCATTGTCTATTGAAGTATATGTTTATGTTTGTGTTCATTAGTTGTTTTTTTCGTGTTTGGAATTTGTTTAACAGTTTGGTAATGTGGTTATATGGAATTGTGGTTATGTTGTTTGTGTACATGTTAATGTATATTTATGTGAGAGATGATTTGTTATCTGTTATTTGGTAGTTGATTTCACTTATTTGCTATTCACTTCACTATTTTTTTTTTCACTATGCACTTTTGTTTTTGCTTTGTTTTATAACCTCACTTTTCGTTTTTTTACTGTAGGCTTATTTACCTTGTATGGTTATATTATTTCAATCACTTTCTGCTACAGTCCGTTTCTTGATGTATATAATACTATAATACTTATAACTATTTTACCTCAAGATGTATTTTTTCTTTAGGGACATGTTTCGGGAGATCCTGTTCTCCCATCTTCAACCTTCGCCATCTTGCTTCTGGTGCAGTATTTGTGTGTTGGCTTCTGGATGTTATTATGGTGGTTTGTTGGTCTTTGGTCCTTCAATGTTGCATTATTGTGTGTGGTTGTGGTATCTGTTTTTGTATTTTGTGTATTTTCGAAGTTGAGTGCTTTGAATATTGTGTCATGTTTTGTATTGATTTGTATTTGTTCTGGTATTAATTTGTTTTGTGTTTTATGTTTGTAAATCTGTAAATTTTCCCAAATGTTCATTATGGTGCCTTTGTGTGGTATATGTTTTATTAGTGTTACATTGGTTATGTCTGGGAATTCATGTCCTGTGTTTATTGCATGTGTGGCTAAATTGGATTTATATATGTTTGGTTTTTTGTATGCATTTAGGTGTTCAAAATAACGTTTTTTCAGCTGTTTTTTTGTTTGTCTTATATAACATTTATTGCAATCTTGGCATTCAATTTTGTATATACCGTTGGTTGTTGTATTATCTTTGTTGTGTGAGTTATTTAGATTTTGTAATTTATTTTTATTAGTTTTGTATGCTATTTTTATATCTGTGTTTTTAAATAGTTTTGTTAGTTTTGACATTTTATTATTTATATATGTGAATGTGGTCCATTTTTTGTTGTTGTTATTATTTATGTGTTGTTCAGTTTGATTAATTCTTAATTGTTCAGTTTTTATTTTGTATTTGATTTTATTTTCTATTTTGATCATAGTATTTTTATTGTATCTATTTGCATAACCAATTTGGTGTATTATATTTCTTTCTTTGTCAGTTTCTTGTTTGTTTAGGGGTATTTTGTACATTCTGTTAAATAACGAATAAAATGCTGCCATTTTATGTTGTGGTGGGTGGTCAGAATGGTTAGGTATAATGATGTTAGTGGAAGTTGGTTTTCTATATATTGCATATTGTATGTGTTTGTTGTATCTTGTGATGGTTATGTCTAAATAGTTGATTTTGTTATGTTTTTCTTTTTCTTCTGTGAATTGTATTTTGGGATGTATGTTATTGATTTGTTTCAGTATGTTCTCTGCATTTGTGTTTTTGTTATTTGATACATATAGTCCATCATCTACATATCTTATCCATATGCCATCTGGGTCATGTGTTTTTATGATATTTTGTATTTTGGTGTCTATATGTTGTAGGAATATTTCTGCTATTATGCTTGATAATGGTGATCCCATTGCTAAACCTTCTTTCTGTTGATAAATTTTGCTATTAAATTCAAAGTAATTTTGTTTTAGTATTAGTTGGAGACTATTTTTTATTTCGGTTATATATTGTTTGTTTTCATTTTGTTCTATAAGTTTGTTTATTATTATGTCAATTGTTTCTTCTACTGGGATATTAGTGTACATGTTTGTTATGTCATATGATGTGAAAAATGTATTTTCATTTATATTTATTATTTTTAGTTTGTCTATTAATTCGTATGTATTTTTTATGTTATGATGGTTATTTGTTAGCTGGTTATTTTTTAGTTTTTGTGCTATTATTCTTGCTTATAAAACAAAGCAAAAACAAAAGTGCATAGTGAAAAAAAAAATAGTGAAGTGAATAGCAAATAAGTGAAATCAACTACCAAATAACAGATAACAAATCATCTCTCACATAAATATACATTAACATGTACACAAACAACATAACCACAATTCCATATAACCACATTACCAAACTGTTAAACAAATTCCAAACACGAAAAAAACAACTAATGAACACAAACATAAACATATACTTCAATAGACAATGCCAAAAACATAAATTAACACCTAAATACATCAACATAAACACAAACAACAAAAATATGACTGCACAAAAAACTATAAAACAAGCACAAAGGCTATGGATACAAAACGAAATTAATCAATTATACAGTAAGAAAAATAGCATAACACTAGACATATACAAACTACACTTAGAGCTAACAAATTTATTACATCCAATCACTTGGAACAATAAATACAATAACATAGAAAATAAAATAAGATTTGAGAAAAACAAAAAGACTTATACAATCAACAAAAAACTTAACACATTAAAACAACAAAACAAAAATCAAGAACAAAAAAACAAAAATAAACACACATTTTACCCTCGAACCATTAACCTCAGCAATACAGAATTTAACAAAAAAGAAACAGAATATTTAAACAATATGTCAAAAACTAACATAACCCAAAATGCAAACAAAAATCTAGAAAATTTAATAGTAGAAACAGAATTTGCCATTAACCTAATAAAAGACAATATACAAGAAGAAAAAAGAACAGAAGCAGCACATATAATTAAAAAAATAATCACTAGCGAAATGAAAAACAAAGATAAACGAAAGAAAAACAATAAAACAATAAAAGAAATTAAAAATAAAGTAAAGAACAATAATTTAATAATAACTAAAGCAGACAAAAGTCAAGCAACAGTAATCATTGATAAAACAGACTACATCAAAAAAACCGAAGACTTCATCAACAATAATAAATGCGTACAACTAGATAAAAACCCAACAGGAAACTATCTTAAACAAACAATAAAACTAATAAAAACAAATAAAAACATTTTCAACAATAAAAACATAGACATATATATAAACAATAATCCAGAACCACCTAAAATGAACAGCCTAATAAAAATACACAAATTAAACAACCCAATACGTCCATTAATCAATTTCAAAAAAGCTCCTACATACAAAATAGCAAGAATAATAGCACAAAAACTAAAAAATAACCAACTAACAAATAACCATCATAACATAAAAAATACATACGAATTAATAGACAAACTAAAAATAATAAATATAAATGAAAATACATTTTTCACATCATATGACATAACAAACATGTACACTAATATCCCAGTAGAAGAAACAATTGACATAATAATAAACAAACTTATAGAACAAAATGAAAACAAACAATATATAACCGAAATAAAAAATAGTCTCCAACTAATACTAAAACAAAATTACTTTGAATTTAATAGCAAAATTTATCAACAGAAAGAAGGTTTAGCAATGGGATCACCATTATCAAGCATAATAGCAGAAATATTCCTACAACATATAGACACCAAAATACAAAATATCATAAAAACACATGACCCAGATGGCATATGGATAAGATATGTAGATGATGGACTATATGTATCAAATAACAAAAACACAAATGCAGAGAACATACTGAAACAAATCAATAACATACATCCCAAAATACAATTCACAGAAGAAAAAGAAAAACATAACAAAATCAACTATTTAGACATAACCATCACAAGATACAACAAACACATACAATATGCAATATATAGAAAACCAACTTCCACTAACATCATTATACCTAACCATTCTGACCACCCACCACAACATAAAATGGCAGCATTTTATTCGTTATTTAACAGAATGTACAAAATACCCCTAAACAAACAAGAAACTGACAAAGAAAGAAATATAATACACCAAATTGGTTATGCAAATAGATACAATAAAAATACTATGATCAAAATAGAAAATAAAATCAAATACAAAATAAAAACTGAACAATTAAGAATTAATCAAACTGAACAACACATAAATAATAACAACAACAAAAAATGGACCACATTCACATATATAAATAATAAAATGTCAAAACTAACAAAACTATTTAAAAACACAGATATAAAAATAGCATACAAAACTAATAAAAATAAATTACAAAATCTAAATAACTCACACAACAAAGATAATACAACAACCAACGGTATATACAAAATTGAATGCCAAGATTGCAATAAATATTATATAGGACAAACAAAAAAACAGCTGAAAAAACGTTATTTTGAACACCTAAATGCATACAAAAAACCAAACATATATAAATCCAATTTAGCCACACATGCAATAAACACAGGACATGAATTCCCAGACATAACCAATGTAACACTAATAAAACATATACCACACAAAGGCACCATAATGAACATTTGGGAAAATTTACAGGTTTACAAACATAAAACACAAAACAAATTAATACCAGAACAAATACAAATCAATACAAAACATGACACAATATTCAAAGCACTCAACTTCGAAAATACACAAAATACAAAAACAGATACCACAACCACACACAATAATGCAACATTGAAGGACCAAAGACCAACAAACCACCATAATAACATCCAGAAGCCAACACACAAATACTGCACCAGAAGCAAGATGGCGAAGGTTGAAGATGGGAGAACAGGATCTCCCGAAACATGTCCCTAAAGAAAAAATACATCTTGAGGTAAAATAGTTATAAGTATTATAGTATATATATATATATATATATATTGTAACGTACCGCTTTATTCGTGAGGTGTGCACTTGCGAAAGTGTTATTATATGCCTCACGCAGTATGCGTCACTTTTGAATTATACTAACTGACGTTTTAAACGGTAAAAATAAAGGATTTTGTTTATCTTGTTTTACTCAATCCAAAAGAAATCGAGAGTGTGTGATTTGGGGTCAAGGAGGTAATTTGTTCAGCCTTATGCAGAAGAGAGAGTAAGTATCAAATTTGCCCCTCTGTTGTGACGATTCCTTCTGTATGTTGTGCTGAAATTTTCATTAACTACCCACTACAATAAATTATAACACGTTATAATTCAATATTAATTTTCAATAATATTGCTTTATTGATTATTGACTTTTGTCTCCAGCCACCAAAGTATAGGTATCACAATTAATCTTTTTAAAAAGAAAACATCCTCTCGCCTTTACCGAGTAAACATAGATCTGTCTAAAGAACAAAACATATATGTTGTTATTTAACCAATATTACGCTATAATAAAATACATCAGTTATTACATAATTCTTATTAATTCCCCAGGGTTCAGGGTGAATTCTTTGTGTTATGAGAGTGTCAGAAATGGCTAAATGCTACGCTTTACAAATATAAGAAATTAATAAATAATTTGGTTTAATTTTCAGATATTACGTAGTTTCTGGAACTGCCGTAAGAGAGCAGCATGTATTTGTTTACTTTTGAAATAAACATATGATACAATTAATATTTTTTGTTCTATTTCACTATTAAAAAACGAGTTTTCTTCTGTATTTATTACGAAAAATGTTTATATTACCTCGCTCCGTGTTGTCCTTACTGGATTGAAGTTTTATTCTGTGATGAGGTACGTCTTGCGTTATTATTTCCTTTTCATTTTCGAGTATTTTTCTGATTGTCTATTAGACGTAGGCCGAATTATATTGGATCCTCAGAATGGTTTCATCCACTGGTTTTTAATGTATAACACCTTTTAATTTGGATTCCTCAGGTATAATTGGTTAGTATTCACTTTGTTTATTACTCTTGCGTGAATTTCGCCTCCTCCAACGTCCAAAAAAGGTTATTTTTTTATAATTTTTGTCGCATCGTTTCTTCAACAACTCCGGTTCAGTTCAAAAATTTTTATATTATTAACAATACTTGTTATTTTCCATCACTCTTAGTAACACATAGTATTTTTATTATGTAGGCAGTTTGTGATTATTATAAATTTATATTTTTATTTATGTAAAAATAATTCCCTTCCATTCCGGTTTATTTACTAATTTAATTCACATAATATGTTTTTCACTTAACTACTTACACTTAACTAAAAATGAACTTTTTCATGTGAAAAACTTACTATTTTATCGGACGCGTTTCGGCTTAGTATCCGCCTTCTTCAGCTTTGGTAACAGACTGCCAGCATTTTGTAACGGTTGTGTGGAAGGTGAAGTGGGGGTGGTGTGTGGCGGAAGGGGATTGGCGCGGGGATTCAATTTACTGTTTGTTTTCTGTATGAGTTGTGTCTTTAGTTCTTTAGTGCTGTGAAAGAAGAGATGAATAATCAAGACAACTATAATATGTTTTGGTTAATTTTTTTTTTATGACCTTGTATATAAATATTTTATCATTTTATTATCATTAAATAAATTTATATATTATTTATTTAGTATCGAATAGTGTTCATACCCGGTACTACTTCCTGTTGTCCTTTCCTTCCTAGGATTATTTTAATTTTATATTATCTTTGGTAGTTAAAATTTTTATGTCTTTTAAAATTAACCCTGGGTTTTCTTACAATCTAACATAATTATTTGAAACAATATAATATTAACTTGGGTATAACAAATTGTGGTTCATACAATATGAATTACAGTAAATAAATAAAATTACAAAAATCAATTAGTATTATTACATACTACTTCCATAGTTTTATCCTACCCAAAACATACAGCACAGTTTAGTAATACATTAATTTCACTTTGGTTTTCCACCTCAATGGGTACACTAGAACTCACTTCGCACTATATACCACTCGTATTGTTTATTATGTTGAGTGATATAATTAAATTTTGAGCGAGCTTTAGTTCTACCCATTTCTGACTTTCACTCTCATGATTTACTTTATTGGGACCGGGTTATGTACCGTTACATAAAGCCCCCCCACTAGAACAAATTTATTTTAGGTCAACTCGTTGATAGAAATAAATTGTTGATTTGTTCAAGTCTCCTAATGGTATTGACTTTGTTTTCATAATAATGTTTCATTGCTGACTGATTATAAACTCTGGTAATTCAGACTTGTGGTAATTGTCGTTTTCTTACTTAACTCTCTCTCTCTTGGAGGCAAATTCATCAATTATTTCTCGGGGTTAATGGTACTTCCACATTTTATTTGATAAGGACTGGTCACACTAATCATATTAAAATTGTTTCAACACTCATTTCTATTTGCTTCTATAAATTCGCTTTATCAATTAAGCTTCTGTCTGCTATCTTCCTTCTATTTTCTTCATTTATACATCTGGAATCTAATATCACTCTTTTCAGCTATCTTATAATTATTATCCCTTAAATATTCAATTTCCCTAACCTTTTTCCCTATCTTGTGTGGTGGTTCCAGTTGGGTGGCCACTCTGGGTCCATACACCGCTGTCCATCCTTACACCTTCTGAGACCAGGGGAACATCATCCCTGCTCATAAAAATTATTGCCGGAACATTTCTACGGTCAATACATAAAAATAAAACAATTATAAGTAGTAGTCAATTAGCGACTAGTACCAAACACTGTTGGGATTCTTCATACTGTAGCTGTTTGTATTTATTTATATATTTCTTCTTCTCCTTGATTCCTTCTTCTTTTCCATTAATTAATAGCATATAACATCATTGATAGGCCTTATGTTAAAATTCTTCTGACTTTACTTCTTGTGACATATTTCTCCGTATCATTTCTTCTTATAAAATCTTCAATTCCGAGAAATTCTAATTTTTGTTGTATTAATTATCATCCTCCTTCAGTTTCATTGGAGTCATTAAATTATTCGTTATTCTTCTTATCTGAGCACATTACCATCAATTGTTTATTTATTTATTCTTCTTTTGTTACCATCAAAATATTATTTTTCCTATTAGTCCATTTTCAATCAGTTCTTTATAAATATTATTTAATCATCTGTCCTCTTTTAGTCTCTTCACTTTAAATTATATGGTTTCGAAATAAGTTGAGTAAGATGTCCTTACATGCTTTTAGAATTTTGGGGTTTTTGTTTCTTCATTTTACATTAGTTTAACCGTTTTCAGTATCATTCACAACACGGATTGATCCACTCGTATATTTTTCCCGTGGATTCTGTTGATTAAACTTGTCAATAAAATTCGCTATTGGATTGCCCCATTGCGGATCACTACCATACATTTCAATATTATCGTATGTATATAGCCTCTCATCTATATTACTGGGACCAGGATTAGACCCTTGATTTTTCCCATGGTCAACTCGTTTGTCCACTTTTCTTTGTGGCTGTTCATCGGGTCTCCTCGAATCCCTCTCATCAGCCATTAGATAATTTACTTGGACTTGATTAGTTCTCTGATTGTCATTTGGTGGATCTCCTGAGGGTATGTCCCTATTTCTATCTCCACTTCTGGACCTCCTATATTCGTCATGATCATTCCATTGTTGTCTGTTGTAGTTGTTTCTCTCATCTCTTCGATCATAATTTTGTCTCTGGTTAAAATACGGACGTCTTCCTTGGTAACTATTACTGTAATAATTGTTATTAGCATGTACATAATTAACTCTGGGCCGATTCTCTCTTGGTGGTTCATTCTTCCGCTCCTTGGTATTCCCTGACCTCCATCTACTTCTCCTATAATAAGATTCCTGTTCATAATTTTCTAGCAGCGTTTCCATGCCTCCAATAGTTTTGATTTGTCCACTCAAGCGTGCACTGATGATCTTTTCTTCAAAATGATAAGCCATTTTGGTCACTAGACACTCTTCAGGTATCTTAGGGTCTAGATACTTGGCGATACACACCTTCCCTAAAAAGTAAGCAGTAGGTGTTTGTCCCACTGTACTGTCATACCTACCATGACAAATATCGTCCCTAATAATGTTTTGTACTGATTCGGACCAGTACTTAAGTTTGAACATAGTTTTGAAACCCTCATAATCACACACCTCGTTCCTAATTGCTGTCCACCAATTATCATTGATATTTTTGAACGATTCATCTAATAGACCTTTTATCATATTCCATCGATTCTCCTTTGATCTGTTCAAAATTTCATCTACTCTCCCTAAAAATTCAAGTGGGTTTCTGCGATAATCCCGAAAGTTTACACTTTCCTTATTGTCTGGATAAACATGATGACTGCTGCATGCAGATCTAGCACTTATTCTATCTACATCACATTGAAAATTGGTTTGTATTTGTTGCAAACTATCTAATTTCTCTGCTTGGCTATCACATTGATTTTTTACATTCTCTACAGTTTTATGAAACTCTGAAAATTTACAGTTTAGACTGCTTTTAATGCTATCTAACTGGTCATTATTTTCTTGTCGTATGGCCATTACACGAACTTGGTTATCTTGTTCTTCTTTTTCCATTCTGGCCTCAACTCCAATTTTAATTAGTTCCATCTTCTCTTCAGTTGTATCTAATCTTTGGTTAGTTTCTACTAATTTCTTCTCTGCCTCTTCCTTATATGCCTCTACTCTTTGGCTTAATGTATTACTGACCAGTTCAATTTTACCTTCTAGACTTTCTCTTAATTCCTTGTTGAAATTCTCCATCTTACCCTCAATTTGTTTTAAATTCTCATTATTCTCTTCAAATTTTGCATTCATCTCTTCTCTTTGTCCTTCAACAGTTTCTTTCAGTTCATTGTATTGTTCATTCATGGTTTGTTTGATATTTCCATGAATGGTTTCTATTTTTTCATTTAGTTGTTTGACTAAACTTTCCTGAATGCTATCTATTTTCTCATTGGTCTGTCTATTTTGTTCCTCCTGCTTCTTAAAATTCTCTTTATTTTCCTCATTGGTTTGTTTTAAGTTTTCCTCCTGTTTCTTAAAATTCTCCTTATTTTCCTCATTGGTTTGTTTCAAGGCTTCCTCCTGTTTTCTAAAATTTTCATCTATTTTGTTATTGGTTTGCTTTGAAGTTTCCTCCTGTTTTCTAAAATTTTCATCTATTTTATTATTGATTTGCTTTGAAGTTTCCTCCTGTTTTCTAAAATTTTCTTTATTTTCTTCCATTATAATTCTTAACATCTCCTGTATGCTTATATCTTCTTTTTGGTTGGATTTATCTGGTTGGTCCCCTTGGGCATCCTCTTCCACTATTTCCTTTTCCGTATCCATAACTACTTCGGTTTCTTCTGTATCACATGTCTGTTGGTCCATTTCACTGTCCGTGACTAACTCTATTTCTTGTTCCTGTCCACCTTCTTCAATCTCCTTTTCTTCTGCCCTCTTCTTCGATTTTCCTCGGGTATTAGGCATTTCTTGTTTTCTCATAACTGCCAACGATAATTAGATTTTTTGATATATATTTTTATTAAATATCAAAATTCTTTTCTAATTACCGCCCTTTTACGTTGAGCGCCAATCTGTAACGTACCGCTTTATTCGTGAGGTGTGCACTTGCGAAAGTGTTATTATATGCCTCACGCAGTATGCGTCACTTTTGAATTATACTAACTGACGTTTTAAACGGTAAAAATAAAGGATTTTGTTTATCTTGTTTTACTCAATCCAAAAGAAATCGAGAGTGTGTGATTTGGGGTCAAGGAGGTAATTTGTTCAGCCTTATGCAGAAGAGAGAGTAAGTATCAAATTTGCCCCTCTGTTGTGACGATTCCTTCTGTATGTTGTGCTGAAATTTTCATTAACTACCCACTACAATAAATTATAACACGTTATAATTCAATATTAATTTTCAATAATATTGCTTTATTGATTATTGACTTTTGTCTCCAGCCACCAAAGTATAGGTATCACAATTAATCTTTTTAAAAAGAAAACATCCTCTCGCCTTTACCGAGTAAACATAGATCTGTCTAAAGAACAAAACATATATGTTGTTATTTAACCAATATTACGCTATAATAAAATACATCAGTTATTACATAATTCTTATTAATTCCCCAGGGTTCAGGGTGAATTCTTTGTGTTATGAGAGTGTCAGAAATGGCTAAATGCTACGCTTTACAAATATAAGAAATTAATAAATAATTTGGTTTAATTTTCAGATATTACGTAGTTTCTGGAACTGCCGTAAGAGAGCAGCATGTATTTGTTTACTTTTGAAATAAACATATGATACAATTAATATTTTTTGTTCTATTTCACTATTAAAAAACGAGTTTTCTTCTGTATTTATTACGAAAAATGTTTATATTACCTCGCTCCGTGTTGTCCTTACTGGATTGAAGTTTTATTCTGTGATGAGGTACGTCTTGCGTTATTATTTCCTTTTCATTTTCGAGTATTTTTCTGATTGTCTATTAGACGTAGGCCGAATTATATTGGATCCTCAGAATGGTTTCATCCACTGGTTTTTAATGTATAACACCTTTTAATTTGGATTCCTCAGGTATAATTGGTTAGTATTCACTTTGTTTATTACTCTTGCGTGAATTTCGCCTCCTCCAACGTCCAAAAAAGGTTATTTTTTTATAATTTTTGTCGCATCGTTTCTTCAACAACTCCGGTTCAGTTCAAAAATTTTTATATTATTAACAATACTTGTTATTTTCCATCACTCTTAGTAACACATAGTATTTTTATTATGTAGGCAGTTTGTGATTATTATAAATTTATATTTTTATTTATGTAAAAATAATTCCCTTCCATTCCGGTTTATTTACTAATTTAATTCACATAATATGTTTTGGTTAATTTTTTTTTATGACCTTGTATATAAATATTTTATCATTTTATTATCATTAAATAAATTTATATATTATTTATTTAGTATCGAATAGTGTTCATACCCGGTACTACTTCCTGTTGTCCTTTCCTTCCTAGGATTATTTTAATTTTATATTATCTTTGGTAGTTAAAATTTTTATGTCTTTTAAAATTAACCCTGGGTTTTCTTACAATCTAACATAATTATTTGAAACAATATAATATTAACTTGGGTATAACAAATTGTGGTTCATACAATATGAATTACAGTAAATAAATAAAATTACAAAAATCAATTAGTATTATTACATACTACTTCCATAGTTTTATCCTACCCAAAACATACAGCACAGTTTAGTAATACATTAATTTCACTTTGGTTTTCCACCTCAATGGGTACACTAGAACTCACTTCGCACTATATACCACTCGTATTGTTTATTATGTTGAGTGATATAATTAAATTTTGAGCGAGCTTTAGTTCTACCCATTTCTGACTTTCACTCTCATGATTTACTTTATTGGGACCGGGTTATGTACCGTTACAATATATATATATATATATATATATATATATAGACATTTTACAAAAATCATAAAGCTCAAACAGTATATCCCTTTGTTGACTTGTAATTAATACTAAACAGCAATACAGGCTTAGTATACACATTTTCACACAAGATAATATTACAGGTCTGTGAATGTTTTACTTGTTTATATTTGTACTGTGAATGTATATATTTTTATTTGTAAATATGTCAGCAGTAACCAAACGAGAAACGCAACGCGTTTTACTTGTTTATATTTGTACTAGGAATGTATATATTTTCAAGTTTTGTTCTAACACTCTTTGTTAGGATCTTCGTGAGCCACAAGGAACGAATAACATTTCGCTCTGAGTCCTGCGAATTCTCTAACAGGACGACCACACGTTTCATCCTTGAACAGTCCAGACAACCTTTTGTTTTTTTAAGACTATAACAAGAATGAGACGTGAGGTAATCCGACGTGTCAAACAAGTGTAGGTCCTCCTTCATGTCTACATACAAGTCAGATGTTTGGATACTATACATCAGACTGTCCGTATCCGTCATTAACAATCTAACATTACAGCCGAACTTGGCGACAGCATAACGATAATGGAAGTCATACATTATCGTTTTGCTAACGTCAAGCACTCATATTTATGTTTGTGAATATATATATTATATGTTAATATTGTAACGATACAATTAAGCCAAATCGCGTACCAGTAATAAAAAAGATAATTCTTAATATAAAAGTTACTTCATATGAAATAAAATGTGTAAAAAATGATTAAAATGTAAATACTTTGACATGACGTACAACGATATTACCCAACCCAAGTGATTGAGCCAAAAAACATAAACATAAAGAAGGGAACCACGTAACATACTTATTAACATGTAAATATTTTGACATGATTAAGCCGACAACCCAAACATACTTAAGAGAATGTGATTAACAAAACAATGATGGACACAGAACTAAAGGAGAACCAAACCAAGATGAAGAATGAAGATGAAGATTATTGAAGAAGAAGAAGAGGAAGAATGAAGAGGAGACAGATAAAACCCAAGGGAAACTAACACACATATATAAAAGGGAGAGATTGTATGTTAAAAATAGAATACGGTCAATAAACCTTAAATAATTATATATTGATAAAACCAATGTTATTATTATCATTAATTTAACATATGTATCCAATTTTTAAGACAATACAATTGTAAAACAATGTAGTATAGGAAAGGTACACTAACCCTGTCAGAAAGGTTAGATTCAACCCAAAACTCAACTAGCCTAATATTGTTTATAGTAAAAATAATACTAAAACAAAAATAGTGAGAAATGGTAGGAGTAGGTATAGGGGTTACCCATTAAATAACACTAATTACAAAACAGTGAACCAAAGTGAAGTGCTTTAGTGAAGTGTTAATGCCCTAAAAAATAGTGAAAGTGAATGTGAAACATTCAAATTAGAATGCTAAGGAAATAGACACTCTTTAAAACATTGATAAACCACCAATGATTGGAGTGGAATTATAATTAGTTGTATACCTAAAAGTAATTAAAAATAGTATTTAAAATTAATATAAGGGAAGCATGTGACATATTAGGGAGAAAGCCCAGTACCATAACTTGTGTTAACATGGCATGATAGGATAGAAGTAAAATTTGTTATTAAAGATTAAAATTATAAAGAATACAACACCCCATGTTGAAAGGGGAATTAACCTTCATATTATTAGAGAAAGTGACAATGTTTATCACCCTAGTTTATAAGACAAGAAAGAAATCAATGTTAATACTAAGAATAATTTATGACTTATAAAGAATAATTGATTCAATGTTAAAGAAGGAATATGACTGAAGGGGGACTTACAGTCCATAAACCTAACTATTATATTTTAAATGAAAAGCAATGAAAATGTATGTTGAATAATAATTAAAACACAAACAAATAAATGAAGCCCATCAGGCTGAATTCAGAATGTAATTTAAAAGCGAAATACACTAGAAAACAATCATGGCTGTTTGTAACTAGGAAAACAGTTAACTGCCAAGAACATTTCAAATGCAAATTGTATCAATTTCATAAAAAATCTTACTAATCTAAGAACAGTGAATGGACAATGATTGTATATCAGTTATTTCTACACAGAAATATTATTGTAATAATTTAATTCAAGAAAGATATGTTATTTTTTAAATGTCAACTAATTAGACTATAGTTAAAGTGTAACAAAATATGACCTTATGAGGTATCATTGTAAACTTTGAAAGGAAAGAAAAATAATAGTGATGTCATTTATTATCCCAAGGGAATTATAAGGGAATAAAATCATTGGGAAAATACTTAATAAATTTGAATAAAAATTCAAATATCTCTAACAATGTAAGCAAAGAGTAATTAAACTAGCATTGAATTATTAGTTACTATGACAACGAGTCATTTGAGGCTTATTTTTCCGTTAAAAATTAGAGACGCTGAAGAAACGAAGCGTGGGTACGCCACGCAAGAAATTGGACAAACTAAAACTTTAATCTAAATAATTACAACAAGTCGAATAGTGAACCAAAATGATCCAATGTGAAGAGACGTCGATCTGTACAGAATTAATGATGACCAGGAATGAAATTAAACAAACTAATTAAAGAAAAAACCCAGACCAGTTTGAAGAAGATGCTGGAAGCCTACAACCAGCCCAAATTCGAAAAATACACGCCTACCCATGATGACCCTTCAACGTGAGACGAACTGATAAGTACCGAATAATTTATTACTCCTAAAAAACCCCAAATCACTTAAATTATTTTCAAATGATAAAATTTCTCACTATTCAAAAAATAGTATTTTCTTTCAAAGGTAAAGGCATAGTTTACTTACTTATATTAGAAAACATTTATAAAGATAACCTTATTTGTGAACATAACTACTGTAACAGAAATACGACACTACAGAACAAATTGTACAAACACATTATAAATCCTAAGTACCTATAAGGTATAATAGTGTACTTTCTTTTCATGTAATCAACGTTTATGTCTATTTTCATGATCAAAAGAACCCCAGATTGTAAAAACATATTAATTTGATAGAAGCAACTGAATGCTAGCGTTTTGAATCAATTTTGCCAACCTGAGGTGTTTTGTGTTTCAAGCTCTAAGCCGGAGCATAATATTATAAATTTGTTTATTATTCAATTGTCATGTTTATTAATAATTAAATGTGCATTAAAAAAACGCAGTACAGAACAATACTATCTTGTTATTTCATAGGATTTTTGTTGTAAATATATGTGTGTTAGCGAAGTTTAAGTCATAGACAACTAGCGCTTGTCACGAGTGGCCGAGTCGACAACCTGTGTAGCAGCAGGAATAATTCGAAAGCCACAGCTGTCCATGCTAATACCACATATTACTTTAAAAACTAAATGTTTTAATTGTTTTAACAAAACAATTTGGCGCCACCCGGGAATCGTAATCCCTATGAATTAACAGGTAGGTTGTACTGGTGACATTGACAACGCTACGGACTCCAGTAGTGACGTCGATTTATGTAACAACCAGTGTGAGGCAAACACACTACAATCACACTAATACACAAAATAAACAAGTGTGAGACATTTTAACAGGTACGACCACAGTTACTCGTTACATATTGACGAACCCAACGCAGGGCTATACACTAATACTACACACTTTTTATAACACAATATGGCAAATAGGTTTGCTATAGGCAATTAGTCACTTTCAATACCTTGGGCATAATACATGATCCTTCCAATCACTAAATGAATCCGTTTATGGTAATTATTTTTAAAATTTTCTATACACTAAATATTCCGGTGGTAAATGTTGTATACCACTATAATTTATCTGTTTTTAATAATAATCACATTTATTGTTTATATATTTGGGGTTATATGGGCTTTTCCATTCTATTGGGTCCATTGTTTGGGACAATTACGTTTCACAGGTACCCTTTTTCATAGCTGTCTCTAGTACTACATGTTTGTGGTATTTGGCACCCTATCCCTATCATGCGGTTCTTCCACTTGGCGGCTACCAGATAGTCATTGGCTTCCCGTTTTCTTGCCTTCTTCTTCTCATCCTCTTTGGTATCCATGTGTCCAGTGTACTCCTGGTCTTTGTTATTATTGACGTCCAGTACCTCTTCTAATTCTGGTTGATCATCATTAGTTTCCTGGTTGGATTTTTCCATTGATTGGTCCCTCTTCTTCCGTAATTCCTTTATTTCTTGGGCATACCCTTCAATGATACGGTCCAGTTGTTCTTGATACCCTTTCCTTTTCTTAGAACGTTTTATTCTCCCTTTGGAAATATCTGCTTTAAGTATTTTACTGGTTGTAGTCTTCCTCGTGGTAGCACATTTCTTCTCCTCATCCAGCTTCATGAAGCTCCTTCGATACTCCTTCCTATAGGTCCCTTCTTTACGGTTGATGACTGGGAAATAAATCATATTAACTTGACCACTTCGAGTCATTTCGATTAATTCTTTTGTTACCCTAGTCTTCTTTGGGCGTATTATTCTTCTTATCTTCGCCTCCTTTTCTTCCGTTTTCTTAATTATTTTGTTCCTTTCTTCACGATTTTTAGTTTTTAAATTCACTTGTTCGGTGTTTTTACTTCCGGGTAATTCTTTTGTCTCCACTTGATCATCACACATTGGCAGATTATTTTGTTCTAAGTCTTCATTCTCGGCTACTAACTCTTCCGCTTCTTTAATTACCTGAGTCTCTTTTATACCTTCGGCATTGATCTCCTTATATTGAATATCCTCCTTGTTTCTGTCAAGCTCATTTTCAGATAATAATGTATTTGAGTCCCCTTCACTCTCAGTTTGTTCGACCTCATCTTCAGGTTGCAATTCTTCTGTGGTTTCATCATTGGGTATTTCTTCCGTTTCTGAGTTGTTGTCATTGCGTACTTCTCCTCTTACTATCTCTCTCGCTCTCTGACAACCATCGTTTATTATCTGGCACATTCTTTCCGTATGTTTGTTATGCATTTCCCTCATTCCTTCAAAATATTCCCTCATCATCTTCATCAGCTCCGCCTGCTGTTCCTCTGTAGGTTCCCACATCTTTGCTTCGGTTGGCTTTGTATATATAGTTGGCTGTGTATGTGGCATGTTTGTTCTTTTGTGTCTGCCGGGCTGATTTAAAATATAAAAAATATTTTCGTTTAATATTTTTCAGCCCCACGTTGGGCGCCAATTTGTAACGGAATTATTTATTATTAATATTTATTTAAATCTAAATTTCTATTTATGTTCGAAATATTAAAAGTTGTAGTGATTGAAAATTGAAAGTCACTAATTTTATCAAGTAATTAAAATGTAGCATTAGATGTTATTAAAAGTGTGTTAAAAAATTGCAAAAATTATAAGTGTCTGTAAAGAACTCTTTTAGATAAAAAATAAGATAATTGCATTAATATTATTTGAACAATAACGTTGCTTAAATTTAAAGATAAAGTGTATTAGCTGGTCGCTTGATGATGGTGACCGTCGTGTTGATACTAGCAGCGAAACTCCTCCTCCAGGTTGATAGTCGTCTAAGTACGTAAAGTCTAGTAACGTCTGGACAATAGAATTAATAAAATACACTTCCACGTACCTGTTCGTGTTTTCTGGAAGTTCAGAAGTCCAATAAATCAATAAGCTGCCAAGACGGTTTACAAAACCAGCTTACTCTATCTACAAGGTTAGGTTACCTTGTTTAATAATGGGCGCCACACAGGTTTATTTCGGGAAAATCCCGTGGAAAACCCATTAATAGAATCAATAAAAAGTTGAAATCGTGTTTATTGCCCTTATGGCAATTCAATTCAACAATATTTAATCGCAACTGAAAGTTGTTTTGATTCTTCTGAATGAATTATTTATCTGTATTTTAGAAATAAATTAAGTCAAGTTATGCTGCTAATAATTGGGTTTTATTTGTACCCTTGATAGTGAATTCAAACAAATATAATTAAAAGAATACATTGATGTACAATTGCAAATATTTTGTTACATACCCTATATGACTGGCTAGAGCATAAACAATGATTCTGGTTAAGTCCAGATACTCTTTACTTTAAACATTAATATTATTTATATCTCAGGCGTAAGTTCTTTGAAACACAAGAAAGAATGCTCATGCCTACACAATAACTAATTATTTTATAATATAATATCGACTAGTAATGCCTTTCAGTTTACTAATATAAAATCGAACCTATTTTATAGGTTAGGCGTTCGTCATGCTTGATTAATTATTCACAAATTTATATGGTGAGATCACTTATGACTAACATCCCACTTAAATAGGATTGACAAATCCATTAAATAAATTCAGACATGGTGTAATACAGAAAATGTTTCAGTGTTATGCGTCAGTACAGATTTGTTTACAAAAACATATAGGTTATTGCACTCAGTGTAATGGAATAAATTGTCACACAGTTATCTTTGTGTTTTTAATCTTTCGATTAAAATTCAATTAAACACATCAATGGTCGGATTGTAATGACCATTGTTATTCACTACACTCGCACTTGAACAGAGAATATTGGTCCGCTTCTGACTAAAAAGGACCGTATATGAAACTAATTATTTCTCCTGTTCGACATTTTCCCGCACTAATTAAAATAATACTGCACTTCGATGCACTGATTCTATGTAGAGTATCTTGTAGTTACTTTTTGTTGTTGCCGAAATGATTCCACAGATGCACTATTACAATGAAGCTATCAGTTAGTAGAAATTTTGATGAGACGAGCGTACCTGCCGCTCCGGATGAACGTTAAAAATGTCTAACGGTAATTAGCCGCTCTTCTTTATATACCCTATGTTTTGATCAGCCTTAGGCGATTGTTTTACTTATTAAGCTATTTTCTGATTGGCTTAGCCAGGCGTTACAAAAGTGACGTATTGTCTTTCCAACTGTCACTAACGGTTTTTAACCGACTTTTCGCCAGAATGATTGACAGCCGTCGTTGTTGTTAGTGTTGATAAACAGATTTGTTATTTATTATGTACAAATGATGCTAACGCCTGTCACGCACTTATTATAGTTGCGATCGGGGTCGTATCGCTATCAAATTAAAGGATATTTTTTCCTCTTCAATTTGATATAGTTTGACACTGGTTTATTTACACTTTCACTGACATTTTTTAATAAACAATGTTCAGTTATATGGCTTCGCGCTGTCGTCTGCTAATCAAAGCCGGCGATTACTCTCTCTTATCAATATTGTTTGTGTTCCACATCGCGTTTTTTCACTTAAACGTCTATGTTAGAACACTATTATATCCGTCCTGATATTTATTTACTGAATATTATGTAAATATCACTATAATATTGACGACTCGGAACACAAGTTTTTTATAAGTAAAAACGTAAAGTTTTACCTTACAGCCTAAACCGGGTTTCACCTATAGAAGGCTTCATCAGAGGCTGTCGTTAGTAGCGCTGCTCGTCTTGTTGTTGGCGACGAGAAAGTGTTTCGAAAGATTGAAGCTGTGTGTGTGTGGTGAGATGTGTTCGAATAATGCGTGCGATTTGAATTGTGTCTGTTCGTTTAGGATGTCGTTTTTATTTGTTTTTGTGTGTTTGTATATTTCTAATTGTTCTAGAGTGTCTAGTTTTCGGCCTTTTGTGTGTACGTGTAGTATGTTCATGTTATTGTCGATGTTTTTATATGTGTGGATTGTTTCAATGAGGTGGTTTGCGAAGGTAGATTCTGTAGTGGTGTGGAGTGCTTTTGTGTGTTCAATGTATCTCTGTTTGAAGCTACGTCCTGTCTGGCCTATGTAGAATTTAAAGTACAGCAAGCAAACAAATTGCCAATAAAGGATATGGACTTTTTGGCGGGTGACGAAGGCAGTGCTGAACGTAAACATGGTCCGCTATTACCGAACAGTATTCGTTGTACACACACACACACACACACACACACACACACACACACACACACACACACACACACACACACACACACACACATGTTAGGTTGAACGCAACCCGCTCACGTTTCACGTTGGGTTGAACACAACACACACACACACACACACACACACACACACACACACACACACACACACACACGTTAGGTTGAATGCAAAATGAATTTTTAAAATATTGCATTACATTGGTCTGTAAACTATATTTATGTTTGTTCTGTACACATATGCATACGGTAATAATCATGAGTGGTGATAAAATCTTACAATGTCAAAAAATTATTATTAATATTGTATTTATTTTATAACATTGTTTGCGATATATATATTTAATCAATGCAAAATGAATGTTTAAAATATTGCATTACATTTGTCTGTAAACTATATTTATGTTTGTTCTGTACACATATGCATACGGTAATAATCATGAGTGGTGACAACGCTTAATTACTATTTTTGCTATGTGTCAAATTTAGAAAGTAGGGTACAACGTGGTAGGCGATAAATATATTTCAAAATTTCGGATGTTACGTTTGAATAAAAGAACGTCTCTATTTTGTTTTACATATTTTTATTTTGACATTGCATTAGGACTATAATCACTCAGCACTGTGTGGTCATGATAATACATTAAAGTGATAAAACACGGGGAATGTCTTTGTTTCAGGCAAGTATAATGTCTCCCAACGCAGTGTTACATGATCACAACTACACCATATGTGTGTGTGTGCATGTGTCTTAATGACAGTATCTAATTTTAAAATATGTTGTTTTCTGTTACAGACATGTGGCGCTAACGGGATATTCCTGGCCTTATATGTGTGTGTGTATGTGTGTGTGTGTGCGCGCGCTGGCGAAACTAGACGATTGCAGCTGTAGTTAGAGAACAATTCTGTATACTAAATGTGTGTATGTGTGTGAGAGAGAGAGAGAGAGAGAGAGAGAGAGAGAGAGAGAGAGAGAGAGAGAGAGAGAGAGAGAGAGAGAGAGAGAGAGAGAGAGAGAGAGACAGAGTGAGAGACAGACAGAGAGAGAGAGTTGATAACTTGATATCATGGTCGACAACTGTGTCTGTTTATACTAAATGTGTGTGAGAGAGAGAGAGGGAGAGACAGCGAGCGAGATAGTTACTTACATTCAAATGTAAGAGAGAGAGATAATATTTTTTTGCTAAAGAGAAATCGTTACAGCTCTTCTTCGCATGTGTGTATGTGTGTGTGTATGTGTGTGTGTGCGCGCACGCTGGTGAAACTGGACGATTGCAGCTGTAGTTAGAGAACAATTTTGAGAGAGAGATAATATTTTTGCTAAAGAGAAATCGTTACTGCTCTTCTTCGCATGTGTGTGTGTGTGTGCGCGCGCTGGGGAAACTGGACGATTGCAGCTGTAGTTAGAGAACAATTCTGTATACTAATTGCGTGTATGTGAGAGAGAGAGAGAGAGAGAGAGGGAGAGAGAGAGTTGATAACTTGATATCATGGTCGACAACTGTGTCTGTTTATACTAAATGTGTGTGAGAGAGAGAGGGAGAGAGAGCGAGCGAGATAGTTACTTACATTCAAATGTAAGAGAGAGAGATAATATTTTTTTTTGCTAAAGAGAAATCGTTACTGCTCTTCTTGGCATGTGTGTATGTGTTTATGTGGGTGTGTGTGTGTGTGTGTGTGCGCTCTGGCGAAACTGGACGATTGCAGCTGTAGTTAGAGAACAATTCTGTATACTAAATGTGTGTGTGAGAGAAAGAGAGGGAGAGAGAGAGTTGATAACTTGATATCGTGGTCAAGAACAATCATATAGTTTTAATGTTGAGAGAGAGACAGAGAGTGAGAGGGAGAGGGCGAGAGAGAGTTGATATCATGGACGACAACTGCGTCTGCTCATACTAAATGTGTGTGTGAGAGATAGAGAGAGAGGGAGCGACGTTAAGTCCAAGGACTGGCTTAATGAAGTACCAAATGAAGAAGTTGTCTTTAAAATCATACATTACCAACATCATTTGTATTTGAAAATAGTTTCATTGTAAATATTACTTATTATTATCGCTACTACAATTTATATGTTGATAAATAGATACTGTACTTACATAAAATGTAAGCCATCAATTATTAAAATAATACTTTATGAAAAACTAAGGTAAACTCTAATATGTATGATTATTCCTGTTTCATATATTAAAATATAACTTTTGTATAAACATTATTCGTAATGACCAAGGCGTGGCCTTTATTGCGTGAAGATATTTGGGTAGAGCAAACACGTTTACGCAATATCAAGTGGTCAGCATTGATGGTGAATAAATAAATATCCCATCGTGGTCTTAACAAATGTGGACACAAAATAAGGGAACTTCGTGCTTGCTAATGTGTTTGTACGTGTGTGTGTGTGTGTGAGAGAGAGAGAGAGAGAGAGAGAGAGAGAGAGAGAGAGGGAGAGAGAGATCGTAATGTGTTTGTACGTTGATGCCGACAACGATTTGAATGAGGGAATTTCTGCCGACGTCTGCAGCTTGAGAGCGAGATAGTTACTTACATTCAAATGTGAGAGCGAGAGAGAGAGAGAGAGAGAGAGAGCGAGAGAGAATGAGCGAGAGACACACACAACAGTAATCTAGTAAATGTGTATGTGTGTGTGAGAGAGAGTTGATAACATGATATCACAGTAAAACCAATGACATAAAGAGAGAGAGCGAGCGAGATAGTTACTTACATTCAAATGTGTGTGAGAGAGAGAGATGTGTGTGAGAGAGAGAGAGAGAGAGAGAGAGAGACGTTACATAAACACAGAGAGAGAGAGAGAGATACAGAGAGAGAGAGAGAGAGAGAGAGTTGATAACTTGATATCACAGTAAAACCGATGACCTAGAGAGAGCGAACGAGATAGTTACTTACATTCAAATGTGTATGTGTGAGAGAGTTGATAGCTTGATATCGTAGTCGACAAAAATCATATAGTTTTAAAGTACACTATAATGCGTCTGCTCGTATAGTTTGAATTTCCCACCACAGAAAAATGTTGCCAGACCTGATCTATACACTATAATATTACAAAGGTTGGTAACCCTGATTATATAGTTTTAATATACATTATAACACACACATCAAGTTTGAACCCCACCCACCACTCACCACCCACCACTGATATGCAAATCAGCTTAATTAAAAAAATAAAAAATTATATTCGCGGAAATTCGCGGATGCTGTGGTCCATTGAACCCCACCCACCCTTGATATGCAAATCGTTTCTTACGACGAACTCTTCGTTCTGTTGGAATGTCGTAGTCCTCCGATTTTCTTGTAGCCAGGCCTATTGCTTGTTCTACAATATGACAACGTTTTTCTTCAATATAAAGAGTAATGCCTCTATTTTTACGAGCAATTGGTCAAGGCTCAAGCCTTTACTTTGCAATGCAATCTGAGCGCAATTCACTTCCCTTAGAACATCATTCCAAAAGAAAAGATAACAAAGAAATGTGAAATTACATACAGCCGGCATCAGGTTCTGTGCAGCACTTCTGGTGTCAACATTTTATTTTGATCACATAAACTCTTCAATTGCAGCCACAACGTCATGAAAATTATTTTCTGCTAGTAATTTTACTGCAGCATAATGAGCACTCCAACGCGTTGTTGAGAGTCGTTTAACAGATGTCTTGCTGTGTTTAATTAGCACTTCCCAGCGACTAGTGGACTTAGAGAAAAATGTAAAAATCATTTCTATGGTTCCGAAAAATGTTACACAAGATACATTTTGTGCAAATGAATGTTGGCCACATAAATTAATAGAATGATCAATACATCCAACGAAAATCGCTTTATTGTTTCTTGCTTTTATAATGGCTTGTATTCCTCCAAGAACACCGCTCATAGTGGCTGCATTGTCATATCCTTGAGAACGACACATCGTAATATCTAAACCGTCACTTTCAAGCTTCTGAAGAATTTCGTTACTTAGATTAGCAGCTGTCTTTCCTCTTAAAGGAAAAAATCCAAGGAATGCTTCTTTGACTTCCACCTTTCTATTACCAGTTTTCACGTAACGAATTACTTCAGACATTTGATCAACATGTGAAATGTCGGGTGTAGTATCAAACATAATACCGAAATATTTTGCCGACTTAATTTCATTAACAAGCTTAGATTTTACGTGGTCCGATAAAACACTTATGAATTCATTTTGTATATCTAGTGACATATGATACTTTTGGAGATTTACTATGTTCCAAGTGCAAGATGTGCTCTTTCAGCACTACATCATATTTTGAAAGTAAGTTAGTTGGACTAACTCTAAGAAGTTCCCTTTATTTGTAGAGTCGTGTCCTTCATCGTGTCCACGAAATGCTAGATTTTGTTTAGCCAGAAACAATGTTACGTCCAATAATCTAGATAAAATACCCTTCTACTTCTGTTTTTCAGTCTCTATTGATTGCAAGGCTGCGTCATCTATTGTTTTGTGGAGTTTTATTCTTATTTCTAAAGATTTCCACTTTTCTAGATTTTCTAGATGTTCATTTGTACTTTCATGGTCCGCCACTTTAGGATTTAATTTCCACAGCTTCTGAAATCCAGTCACAAATGTGGATGTTTTAGTATCAGTTTTGGCGGAAAACAAACGACAGCAGAAGCAATACAGCTTGTTAGTGATGGGAGAGTAAACCATCCACGAACGCAGAATTTTTTCACCATTAGGCATCTGCTTATAAAACCAATCTTTTGACAAATGTCGAATGTCACCTTTTGTTTCTAACCCTTTCCTAGATACAGTGTCAAATGGTCCTTCTTTGTTTTGGAAAGTATCACTACCATTTTTTATAATCTCTATGCAAAGACTATCGGGAACCGGTATAGGTACTCCAATATGAGACATCTTCCAAGTCCTGCAGATTAAGTGATTTACTTAAATTATCGTCTTTGTTAGAGGTAGCATTATCACTGTCACTTTCAGCATTTTCTTCATGGAATGTCGTTAAGTAAGGCGAAAATGCTGGTCCTGACCAAAGTACCGTTATTCCCCCACCACCACCAAATCAAAGAGATGCCGCCTTTCCCATGCCAAGATCAAAGAGATGCCGCCGTTCCCGCGCTCCTAGATTTTTTCCCACGCTCTTCCGCAGCATCCCAATGGACCACAGCATCCGCGAATATAATTTTTTATTTTTTTAATTTGATTTTTTTATTTTTTTAATTAAATTGATTTGCATATCAAGGGGTTGGTGGGGGGTGGGGTGGGGTTCAATGGACCACCCGCATCCGCGAATATAATTTTTTATTTTTTTAATAAAGCTGATTTGCATATCAGGGGTGGGTGGTGGGTGGCGGTTCCAACTTGATGTATTATAGTGTATATTAAAAATATATGATCAGGGTTACCAACCTTCGCATGAGTTCAAATTTGTTGTGTGTTATAATGTATATTAAATCTATATGATCAGGTTTACCAACCTATGCATGGGTTCAAACTTGATATGTGTATTATAGTGTATATTAAAATATATGATCAGGGTTACCAATCTTGCATTATTGTGGGGGGGGGTTCCAACTTGATGCATTATAGTGTATATTAAAATATATGATCAGGGTTACCAACCTTTGCATGAGTTCAAATTTGTTGTGTGTTGTAATGTATATTAAATCTATATGATCAGGTTTACCAACCTATGCATGGGTTCAAACTTAATATGTGTGTTATATAGTGTATATTAAAATATATGATCAGGGTTACCAATCTTGCATTATTGTGTATAGAACAGATCTGCCAACATTTTTCTGTGGTGGGAAATTCAAACTATATGAGCAGATGCATTATTAAATTGTCTCTCTCTCTCTCTCTCCCTCTCTCTCTCTCTCTCCCTCTCTCTCTCTCTCTCTCTCTCTCTCTCTCTCTCTCTCTCTCTCTCTCTCTCTCTCGCTCTTTCGTTTGGCCCCATTTCAACCAATTTGTACCGAGATCTAATTGTGTAAGAATAACTGCGTGCACACACACACACACATACACACACGCACAGGATCATTGACTGTGGTGGTGGAAAGCTTTTAAGAAGTTAGCGATATTGCAAATATTTTGTAATTAACCAAATTAAGGAAATAATCGAACCGACAAAACATTAATCCAAGAATTTACATTTTCAGCAGTCTACACATTGATTCGTACATAGATTTCAATGTACATAGATAATTGTCTCTCTGCATAGCAGTTGTAAAAGTAGTCATATATACAACATCTCTCTAGAGCTGCAGACGTCGGAAGAAATTCCTAGTTTATAATGTAATTACCTGTGCGTGTGCTGTTACAGATGACAAGTAGAAATCCATACATTGACGGCTTCACAATAAATGTTAGTCTATTGTTTGTGTGTGTGTGTGTGTGTGTGTGTGTGTGTGTGTGCTATGTAAATTGTTTGTACATCAATGAATAATAATATAATTGTACTAGTTTAATGTATTGCTGTAGACGTCAGCAGAAATCCCACATTCTAATCGTTGACAGCGTCTCTCTTCCATGTAGCATTTCACATAAGTTAATGTACTTTACAAAATAATTGCTTATATGTTCAGAGGTTTATAACGAAATAAATTAAAATAAACCATAATTTGTTTTAAATGATTAAATATATATTTACACCACTGTACACAAACTTAAAATATAGTTTACAAACCGTTGTAATACAATTATTCAAAAATACATTTTACATTGATTAAATATACATATCACAACAAACATTGTTATATAAAATAAATACAATATTAATAATAATAATTTTTGACATTGTAAGATTTTTAAATAATAATAATTTCACGCCTGTAGATACAGTCCACAGGGAAGTTTATCTGTAACATAACAACACAGTCGATATTAGAATCACTGATACGATAAATATTCAATTATCACACGCACACGCACAGTCAGTGGAAAGAAAGAATCAAATGCGTTAAGTAAGTAAACTTTTTCAAGTATGTGTCATTTTCATAAAGTTAATGTACTTTCAAATAATTTCTAATCGAACCAAATATTATTCAACGAAACTTTGTAAATACTACTTAGAATCAATGATACATTTATCACATAAATTTAATGTACTTTCAAATTATTTTCTAATCGAACCAAATATTATTCAACGAAACTTTGTAAAAATACTAATTAGAATCAATGATACATTTATCACGTACATACAAATTCAATTATTAAAGTGTTAAGTACAGGGAGTTGAAACTACACACACACACACACACACACACACACACGCACATACACACACACATCAATAAATTGTTTGTTAACACGACTGCTACTTACGACGTTAGGACACAATCTCCGCCTGCGTTGTTTGATTCCTCGTCCCTCGATACACTAAATGTAGTTCTTTGGGTTTGATATGTCTGAGCTTCTCATTCGTGAAGACACCTGCATACCTCTTGGGAAGATAGACACGATACTGGTGGTTGCCATCCTCCAACGTAGCAAACACAGAGTTCCCATATTTTGTGTCCACATTTGTTAAGACCGTGATGGGATATTTTTTATTCACTGTCAATTCTGAACATCGCTTGTACTCGATAGCACTTACAGCATTAAACTTTACAAGAAACGACATTATTAGAAGAGAGAGAAAGACGCTAGTGAACACGTCTGTATCGATCGAGAGAGAACCAAACAATGACAGAATATTCGACAAAAAAGGACAGTACAATGTGATAGTTGTGGTGGTAACGTTGTCATCAGAAAAGTCTGTGTCCCACTTTCATTTACGGCTTTGCATGTATGAACATGTCCCCCAGACGAAATTAGAGACACCAAAAATATAACAATGTCATTAGGAAAGCCCACGTTCATAAGGAAATAGTCACCGCTTACAGCTATGCATGTATGTACATGTCCACAACAATGAGAGAGATATAAATGTCATCATTCGCTGTGACCTACTTTCTAAATTTGTTACATTAAAAATGTTTGTTTAAAGCAAAAATCATGAATCATCCATTCCCGAATAGCATGCACTTTATAGTTTGCACATCGGTCAGAAGAATTGAAATGTCTAAGACATTCTGTTCCGTGAAATAGATACGGTATGTTTTTAGGACAACCAAAGTCATCGAGATTGATGATATTATTGTGTATTATCTTTGATTGTAAAAAACGTTTTTTCTCAAAACCCTTTACAAACACATATTTTTATATACGCCTATGTGATGTTAACAATGAAACAAGATTGTCGTACGGTGTCTCTCCTTCGCTCCATCTAAGTCTGTGATAATTTGACGTTAACCAGTGGTTTGTCCTAGCGTATTTTGGATTCGTAACGGATGTAGCAGGCGGAGTGAAAATCCAATGTCTACCAGCAAATCTCAGAACGTTCATGATTGACAGTTCCTTCACAATATATTTTCCGTTGTCGTCGAAAAAGCACTGGAAGTCAATTATAACTGCAGTGTTATCCATAATACTGTAAGACAAAGAAACCACACATTACAAACTCTATATATATATATATTATGTTTAAACACACAAATATCGTTGCGATATTAATATGCAAACTTATGTTTACAGACGTCTGGACTGAAGCACCGAGAGACATCAACTGACGAAAGAAACAAGTGTTGGGGGTACTATACATGGAGGCGAATTTTTTTAGCAGGTGGGGAGGTGTCGTCGTCGTCATCGTTCTCCATATTGATGCGACGTATTCGATAATGACCGTACGCAAGTGTATCACGACCATTGTCTAGTATATAGCGCTTATCATCATACGGTGATAACGCTTGCTTATTTACCCGCATCGTGTACAGCGTATGGTGATCGCTACGAAAACAAAGCGCACTGGCAGAAAACTGACAATGATCAGTGAGACACTTGCGATACATATCGTGTCGTAGACTCCTCTTAATCGCAACTCGGTGTACACATTTACATACACGTTTTTGACACTCTTTGCTAGGATCTTCGTGGGCCACAAGGAACGAATAACATTTCGCTCGGAGACCCACGAATTCTCTAACAGGACGACCATACGTTTCATCCTTGAACAGTCCGACAACCTTTTCGTTTTTAAGACTATAACAAGGATGAGACGTAGGGTAATCCGATGTGTCAAACAAGTGTAGGTCCTCCTTCATATCTGCATACAAGTCAGATGTTTGAATACTATACATCAGACTGTCTGTATCTGTCATTAGCAATCTAACGTTACGGCCGTACTTGCTGACAGCATAACGATAATGGAAGTCATACATTATCGTTTTGCTAACGTCACGCACCGTGAAGCCGACATACACGGGACGGGAAAGAACGATGGATTTTTTACGGAGTGAGAGCCCCACCAGATCGTTCGTATAACGAATCATACGTTTCAGCCTAGGTGTGGAAACTAGTTTTTGAAACCGTCGTTCATCTGAGACTAGTTCAAAGTCTATATGTTTCCGTACGTTCTCCAGCGACTTGCCGTATACGGCGTTGTTCATCAGTTTGAAAAGGTCTTTTTCAAAGCTGTTGACGGCTGCTTGCCTCTTGCGGGTGTTGAAATCGATAAACGGTTTCAACCAAGCGCTTTGCTTAAAACACAACACCCTATGAGTCGCTTTCAGCTCTAAACCAAGACTTAAATACAACTTCAAATTTCGATAATGGAGAACGTAATTTTGTTTGTCATCCAAAGTCGTTAACAACTTCTCTACGGATGACATTGTTGACCCTGATTCGTTATACGATGATCTGTATATACTCTCGTGTAAACGTTTGGAAAAGGGAGAAAGGATATCGGGTGTTACGCGCTGGCGCACAGGTGCAAGCGGGTAGTCGGAATGCAGGTCGTGTAGTGTATCAGGATAGTGTAGGTCGACCTCGAGGATGTACCCGATGTCGGAATCATCACTCACATTACGTACGTCCAAAGACACGATTTCGTTACGATCGAGCCATCGGAAGTCTGCGTAAGGGAGTGGTTGCGACATGGCTGCACCGTATAGATTGTTACAGTCCGTATACAGAATGAAGGAGGTCGGTTTCGAAACATCGTACTGATCTGGGATCAGAGGGTTGTTAGCGATGGCATGACGGTTGGATATCATAGCGACGCCTCCGCGGACCCCAGACTCAACAAACAGATGTTGATTTATATCTATCAACAGCTCTAATTCGACCCCTGTCATTTTTAGCATCGCGTTCCAAGCGATACCAGGAAGCGAGTAAAAATGACACGGGTCCAAACAGTAATCGCGTAAGGCCATGTCCCGAAAACTTTCAAAGACATCAGCCAGCAGCATTACGTCTGTCAAAAAATACAGATCATGGTAATCTCTAAACGTACGCAGATTGAATACACTCCACACGTTTTGTGCGTACTCGTAATCTGCGTCCGAAATAGACGATTCCATCAACCGGTTATCAAAGTGTTCACGAGCGGGTAGACTTGTTTCGTTGAACCGATCAATACTGTCAACGTACTCGTAAGGGTATACCCCCTTACGTACGAGCAGATTGGTCTGTTCGTCGAAACCCCGTCTAAGCATTTCCTCTCTAAGCAAAGGAAGTTGGCTCCCGGACGTAGACAGATTACTAACGAGTGTGTCCAGAGAGCGATTAAGAATTTGAAAAGAGTCTACGAAACGCAAGGGACCCAGGGAGAACGACATGTAACGCTCACTAGATGTTGCAATGCAGGATACGTGTTGGTCCTTATATTTTCCCAAACCCTGCATTAAATGGTGACAGTCGTAGCCACGAAGGTTGTGAAAGAAGACGGGGATATGACGCGGCATCTTGTAGCTCAGATTGCAGCTATTGTGGGCTGCTCCCAAGAATTTCCCCGTAAGATGACAATGATTGCGTACCTTGTCATCGTCTGTCAAAGGGCGCTCACACAAATGGCAAACGGTGGCGTTAATGAACGCAACATTGTCATCATCGGACATAATTAATTTTACGCTATGACGTATTACCTTCATCATATCCTCGACGTCTTTCATCAACCACGAGAAGAAAATGTCTCTACGACGTTTTCACCACGATATACTTTAACCTCTCTCCAGAGACTGTGAGCGTGATCAACGATAGCATAGGAGAAACCTGACGGAATATGCATCGCTTCGTATGATGTGGACGATACAGGAGGAGAAGGTATTTTCTGGTGGACACCACTGCTATCAACTGAGTAGAAGTCACCTAAATCTTTCACTGTCGTCGGGATGTCGTTACCTGGTGAACACGATTGAAGGGGGGTGATAAGGAACTCGAAGTCGGCGTAGACGGTAAAGGGTACTTTGAGACAGTGTGCGTAATTTTTAAATGACATAAACTTCTCCTCCTCTGTGGGCATTTTGGTTTTCTGTTCACCATAAGGTGTACAGTAGGGGAGATGTTCGGACAGACCATGTTCTGTGGAGAAACGATGCAGGCAGTAGTCGCAGTAAAATGATTTACGATTGACTTTTGTTAGGGAAAATAACAATTTATTAATGCTACTGACAAGACAGTAGTTGTTTTCGGCTATTTGTGTCGGACAGAAGTAAAAGATTAACATGATGTAATCTGTCCTTATTGGGGGTAATTCTTAATGGATAAACCTCATTTTTTGATTCGTTTCTGATATTGTCTTCTATATCATAGCCGAAAACGTTTATAGAAATGTTGGGATTCTGTGTTTCAAATTTAGAAATTGAGTTTATGGAAACAGGGTACTCGATACCGGCCATATTTATTGTGTTTATGAAAGAGGTGTATTTTGAAACAAATTCTTTATGCTTTTGTTGAGGGTGTATGTGAGCTAGAACAGACCATAGAAAACACATTTCATCTTGGGGGTTCCTGATGTTGACTACTGCCTTGGTGAGTGAGAGTTTTCGCGGGGTAGGAATGTAGGAGGACGCTGCTAGCGGCCGGTACCGTCCAACAACCAGTTCCAACTTCAGTACAGCGTCCACCGACCATCCGCTCCCGTCACGGGTAAAATTGGATATGCTATTCATGATTTTGTCGTATGATTCGTCTACTAGACAGTTCAACTCGTCGTTGTCGTCCGTGAGCAACGTACGACAACGTCCGTGGAAGACGGCGTCTTTGGTTACCTCTTTTTCTTCGCCGCTGTCACCATCTAACACAGTTTTAGTGAAACGTATCCTGCACGCAATATGCCATTTGATACTACGTAAACGTGCTTGTTCTGCCAGAATATCCTTGCACAATAAAGGTCGCACCTCAGTCATTATCGATAATATATCTTGGTCTCCCGTGTCCGTGTACACGGGTAGGTAATTAAATGTTGTGAGGGATCCTCTAATACTGGTGTTTCGTACGATATAAAATCGTGTCATAACTGAAACAATAGAAACATGTGTATTAGCTAACAGGAATGATGAATAACACACACACACACACACACACACACACTCACACACACACAAATTCATGTTTGTGGTAAATAAATAGATAGTACACGTTAGTAATACGTTAGTTTATTGCAAACTGTGAAGATGGCAGCTACTCCCGATTTTAGCATTGAAAGTGAAAGAAGAAAATCGTTCAAGTATTGGGAAATGACGTTTCTCAGCCCCGACGAGTTAGCGTTTGCCGGGTTTTACTACTATCCGCTAAATTATGATGTTTGTGGACATAGTATGTCATTCATAGACGATAGAGTTAAATGCTTTTGTTGCGGAATTGAATTAGGTCATTGGAGAGAAGGTGACATACCTATGGTGGAACATAAAAAATTTTCTCCGTCATGTCAATTACTAAACGATGTCAAGAGACAATTCATTGGGGAGAAGGTGACAAACCTATGTTGGAACATAAAAAATTTTCTCCGCCATATCAATTTCTAAACAACGTCAAGAGACTATCTTGTACATGTTAGACAGAGTTGGATCATATGTTAATGCATATCAAACAAGTTTGGTTTGCTACATAATTATAGAGAGAGACAATTTCTTAACTGTACCAATTGGTATTTAAATTTTTACCTTGTTGAGGATGTTCCTGTTCCTGCTGATGTTGTTGTTGTTGTTGTTCCGGATTCTGCTGAAGGTCGGACATGATGATGATATTCAGACGAGAGAGTGAATACTGAAAAACAAAGAAACTGTTATACATATATATAGTATTTTTAACGCTGGTATTATGTTAGTGTATCTTAAACCATGAACAACGCACGCAAGACTATAACTCTAGAGCTACACAGAGCAGCGAGAAGGAATTTCGTTAGGCGTGCGGTTGAATTGAAGGGTCTACACGACTTGTACTAGGTGGATCTTGTGGAGATGATACCTACGCTCGAGTGAACAAAGGGTACAAGTACATGATGACAGTGATCAATGCGTTTAGCAAGTACGCGTACGCTGTACCATTGAAAACAAAGACAGAAAAAGAAGTAACGCGCGCACTAGAGCCTATACTAACTGCTAACCGTACGAAATATTTACAGACGGACAACGGGAAGGAGTATTACAACAGCACAATGCAAGCGTTGCTAAAAAAGTATAATGTGAAACATTACTCAACCTATAGTGAGAAAAAAGCTTCCATAGTGGAACGTTTTAATCGCACACTGAAGACACACATGTATCGCGCTTTCAACGAACAAGGACACTACCGTTGGCTGGATCTACTACCTATATTACTGAAATCGTACAACAATACCGTACACAGAACCATTGGTATGAAACCTACTCAAGTGAATGACGCCGACGAACATATAGTGTTGGAACGAATAAGGAAGAACACAGCGCCTGAAATCAGTCCAACGAAACCACCCAAATTTAAAGTCGGTGACCGTGTTCGTATAAGTAAGCACAAAATGACGTTCGCCAAAGGTTATACACCAAATTGGACTAACGAAATATTCACTGTGGATAAAGTACAATCCACTACCATCCCCGTCACTTATCTGCTAAAAGATCATCTGAACAAAGTGTTGAAAGGTGGTTTTTACGAGCACGAGATTAGTAAGTCCAAAGTCGGCGACGTATACCTAGTGGAAAAGGTGTTACAACGCAAAGGTGACAGAGTGCGTGTTCGTTGGCTCGGTTTCGATGGTAAACACGATGCATGGATACATAAAAAAGATCTAATATACAAAGGTGACAGCACGTGCTGAAAACAGTATGCTTTCGGTATTCACAAAGATGAAGATTGTACAGCAAGCAAACAAATTACCAATAAAGGATATGGACTTTTTGGTTGGTGACAAAGGCAGTGCTGAACGTAAACATGGTCCGCTATTACCGAACAGTATTCGCTGTATCGTTACGGGCCCAAGTTCCTGTGGAAAATCTAATGTGCTAATCAACCTACTGTTTGATGCCAACGGTCTACGTTTCCGCAATGTATACGTGTTTTCAAAATCATTATTACAACCAAAATACAGAATGCTGGAAACTGTGATGAAATCACTCGCTGATGAAGGTTTAGGTTGTCACGCATACAGCGAGAACGAAGAAGTCACACTACTGAGTGAAATCACTGGTCTCGACTCTGTTATTGTATTCGATGACGTATCGTGTGAAAGACAAAACAATATTCGAAAGTATTTTGCTATGGGGAGACATAGCGGTGTGGACACATTCTATCTATGTCAGACATATAGCCAGATACCGAAACAATTGGTGCGTGACAACGCTAACTTGTTGATATTGTTCAAACAAGACGATCTAAATTTACGACATGCATACAACGATCACGTCAACATGGATATGAAATATGATGCTTTCAAAAACGTCTGCACGGAAGCGTGGAAGGATCGTTATGGATTTCTAGTCATAGACAAAGACTCGTCAATAAATGAAGGTAGATATAGAATCGGCTTTGATCGATTCATAATTGTTTCCAGCGAAGTATAAAAGTGGTTGCACTGTAGTAATGTAATCAGTCCTCTTGCTAACACGCGATGGCGATGAATAAGGAGGAACGACTTACGTATGATATAGATACGATAAGTGACAACATAAGGAAAAAATATCATGCATTACAACACGGCATCAGAGAAAGCGACGAGAAGTTCAGAAAAAATTACAGACCGATTCTGGAACCGTTAGAAGCTATTTCACGAAAGTTAAGTGGTGATATGATGGAGGAGGAGGAGGAGGAGAAGCAGATAAAACAAGAAGAGCCTACACAACACGTAATAACTGAAACCGAAAGTGGCGCGCAGAGTCATAACGCTTCTCATTTCAGTGACGATAGTGCATGGAACCCTAACGCTTCACATTTCAGTGACGATTCATTAGCAAACAAATATATGCGTTTGTGCGAATCGGCTGACTGTAAACGGATTATAGATCGTATGTATGGTGTTCGATACGAGGCCGGTAAATGGATGATAGGTGATTCAAATGTGAAAATCGATGATAACGACAACTTTCATGTCAAAGGAAAAATTTACGAGGGTACGCCCGGTCTGTACGAACTTTTGTTTATGAAACTACCGAAAAAATACAATAAGGACGATATGAGGAAATACAAGTCCATACTACTAGCAACCAACGGACACAAACAAAAATATAAACACAATACGCGAATAAACAGTAACAGTGGTGTCAAGTACCGACTAGTAATATCTAAATTGTTTGCATCGAGTGCGCGAAAACGTACAGGGAGTGGCTATATGGAGATGAAGCCGAACACTGCAATCGATTACGTACATTGGGATGATCCTAACGAGTTGGTTAATCGATTGAGAATGTTAATGGCTTCTCAAAGTAGTGGACACACTGGACATAGGAATGAAATCGTTTCGATATTGGAAGAATTACGTGAAGCCGGCATTATCATATAAAAGCAGACGCACCGTTCTATGACCACCAGTTCTTCATAAATATGAGTGTAGACAAGTTCGGTAGACACGACAGCACTGTAAGAGTGCGAAAAGAAGCTCATTGAAGTCTGCGTGAGGATATCGGTTTAGGAGTGACTAACGACGGTCACTTTGATGTGAAAAACAAAAAGATACGCAACTTGGGTAATCCCGAAGAGCTGCACGATGCTGTTTCTTTACAGTACGTAAACGATGCGTGCTTACAGTACAAGAACGACGCTACCGTAGACGCAAAAGGTCATCGAATAATAATGCTAAACGATCCGCTTAAATCAAGAGATGCAGCTACAAAACGATACGTAGACGCAAAGAGTTTGAGAAAAGATCGTGCAGGTAACGTAATCGTTGATGACTGTCGGCTAACACACGTGCAAGCGCCAGTCGCCAGCAAAGACGCTGTGAATTTGGAATTTTTATACGACAATACAATCAGTTTGCAAAGCAATGCTTTCTACGCTGGCGAAAGAAAAATTACGAATATAGCGGACGGAGTAGCTGACACAGACGCAGTCACTGTGCGACAAATGTACGAATTAAAACTACATATAAAGACTGAATTGTACAAGTTTCACGCTCATATAATCAATCTGATAAAGTTTGTCTATAAATATCAAGACAGCGCGACACAGCGTTCAGTCCTGTCTGAATATATTGAAGAGGTGGGACGTTTAATAGACGTTCTCGATACGGAAACGGAAATCAAGGATTGGAGATCTGTTTACAAGAATGCACGTACTTCGTAAGAAAAGAATGGGGCGTGGTGTAATTGGAAAAATACTTAAAAACACTATCGTTTCGTTAGTACCTACTTTAATTAATCGAACGGTGGACGCATTACCAGTAGAATTACATCTACCCGGCTACCGATTCTGTGGACCCGGAACAAAACTCAAAGAGAGATTGGCACGTGGCGAGCGCGGAATCAACGAGCTGGACGAAGCCTGTCGAGAACACGATATTGCCTACGCAAGGTACAAAGACAAGAGTCGAAGACGTATAGCTGATCGCGTTCAAAGCGTGGGAACGAGTGAAAGGTTGGAATTCTGGTGTTAGTGAAAGAGCGTATGCCGCAGCCGTAGCAGCCGCAATGAAAGCAAAATCAGCAGTAGGTGGAGGGGGCTCGCTTAGTGGTTGCAGAAAAAAGAAGAAAGGTTCAGGAATTAAACGTCAATCCGCAGGCAAACGCAAAACGACCTTCAATCATAAACGTAACAACACCAAACGCAAAACAGTCTCAAGGCATAAACGTAACAATAAAATAGCATCAGGTCTATACCTGCGTCCTTACAGACAAAAAAACTAATTTGCATACCAGTGCGTGCATTGTCCGACAGCGATTTGTATGTGTACGCAAAACTTTTAAAAATACCTTATTTCAGAGGAGTTTTTATGCGTAACACTTTACCGCACAGACCACCTTGGAAGAACGAGAGCGCGGTTGTTAATCTGGACAGTGCAGAAGGACCTGGTACGCACTGGGTTTGCTACAAGAAGCGAAACAACCGAGTTTACTACTATGACGCGTATGGTAATATGCGGCCACCTCTTGAGCTGACACAGTATTTTGGAACCGACACTGATATTTACTACAATTACGAGCGTGAACAGCCACCACACACAGTCATCTGCGGACATTTATGTTTGGACTTCTTGACACGTGAGTGATCAGTAAGCGACAAGATGTCTTTGTTGTCGGTCACCTTAACAGGCACGAATGCTGCCGCTCTTGTATGTGACTTTTTCCCGCCTCTCGAACTAACAAACGGTGAATGGTATGTAGGTCTATTGGACTTTACTACATACAACAGTATACCGAACGTGGTTGAGAGGAAAAACAATGTGTTTCCTGTACTACGGGACGGAACAACGTGGGACTTGATAACTTTACCCACGGGTGCTTATGAAATCGGCGACATAGAAGCCTTCCTCAAAAAGCAGTTAGGAGACTCAAAGATTAGTCTACGTCCTAACAACAATACACTGAAATGTGAACTGACTTGAGCACTGGATATTGACTTTCAACAAACAGCGTGTGGTATCGGTGATATGTTGGGTTTCAAGGAAAAGCGTCTGCTTGAAGCGAATAAAACTCACGTCTGACGCCACAGTTAACATTATAAAAGTGAACAGTATACTGATAAGGTGTAATATAGCGCAAGGATCATACAAGAACGGTAAAAACGAGCACACGCTGCACTCATTCTATCCGTCAGTCGAACCAGGATTCAAAATAATTGAATCACCTACAAACGTCATATACCTACCTGTGAATGTGAGTCGTTTGGACAACATAACATTATCTTTACACGACCAGGACGGTGACATAATAGATTTTCGTGGAGAAGTCATCACTGTGCGTTTACATCTAAAACGACTATAGACATGGGCTTGTACTTTGTTTCTCCGCCACCGCTGCTACCACCGTCGTCATAAATAAAAGAAGAAGAAAGATCAGTTAGGAAACGCATCAGTACTCGTTCGAAACTGAAACGATTAACATCGGTTAACCGACGTTTCCTGATTTCTTTGGGTTTTGTTGTTGTTGTAAACAAGTAACATCGCGAGTGGAATATTATCTGTGGAGCAGCAACCGTTCTTTGAAGACAGTATCACGCACTTTTCATTTCACTCACACGCGCTGTACGCAACAACAAGATATGGAAACAATGATGAAATACGTGTGCCAATACAACAACAGGACGTCTTTACACTGCCGTCAGAAAGTTTCCTCTACATCGAAGGCAAGTTGGTTAAAAACCCTAGCGTGCCTGCAGATACTGCGCTGAATGTGGAACTGGTGAACAATGCTATAGCATTTCTCTTTGAAGAGATTCGTTACGAGTTGGCCGGAGTGGTGGTGCACCATACCAGAAACGTCGGCGTTACGTTAACTATTAAAGCTTTTCTATCACTCAACAACAACGCACATGACGCAATGGAAAACGCGGGTTGGGTGGCACCGACCACGAACGTGTTAAAAGTGAACGATGACGGTGAATTCAACTTTTGTATTCCACTGAAAATGCTAATGGGATTCGCAGAAGACTATACACGCATCGTACTGAACGTGAAACAAGAACTTATACTCCTACGCACATCTACTGACATAAACGCTATGGTTTTAGCAAGCGGACAAACGGCTGCTAATTGTGTTCTTGAACTGGATAAAGTTTACTGGAAAATGCCTTATGGACATGTAGCTAATGCGTACAGATTACCACTGTTACGACTCATAGAGAAAGACCACCCGATAACTATGCCTTTTAGGGCCTGGGAGTTGCACGAGTATCCTGCCTTACCACAGACTAAAAGGCAGAATTGGATTGTCAAGACCTCGAGTCAGCTAGAAAAACCACGCTTTGTTGTGTTAGCGTTTCAGACAGCAAGAAAGAATGTACTGACAGCACACGCCAATGAATTCGATCACTGTAACGTGACCAATGCAAGACTGTTTCTAAACGACAAGTATTATCCTTACGATAATTTAAACTTGGATATTGGAAAAGACCGTTTTACATTATTGTACAATATGTACGCCAGTTTTCAAAGTTCGTATTACCACCGTCTAGACGCCAGCCCACTACTGTCACCAGAATTATTCAAATCAAAAGCCCCGCTGTTTGTATTCGATTGTAGCAAACAAGACGATACGCTTAAGTCTTCAGCGGTTGATGTACGTTTAGAATTTGAATCGTCTATGAATTTTCCTGCACAGACTACCGCCTACTGTATGATACTACATGATTCGCTTGTAGAATATACGCCATTGTCCAACACAGTACATAGACGTGTTTAAGTCATATTTTATACATATTTTGTAAATACTAGTTTTACATATTGTAAAGTAATAAGTTCCTCTCCTTAAAGCCCCACTGTTGGGCTGGCCAAATTGTAACAACTACGAGTTATTGTGATCAATAAAAATTTATTTTGGGTTTCGAGGTTTGACCAAGCTCCACGTTGTTATGCGCCAATTTGAAACAAAACTCAGTATGGGGAGTCCTTCTTAATTCAGCCCCACTGTTGTAAGCCAATTTGTAACAACTCTCGTGTTGCTACTTTATTTAGTTATATGAGTATGTGTGAAAGCCCACTGTCGGGTTCGCCAATTTGCAACAAATAACTCCACTAGTGTATTTAGTTATATGAGACTCCCTTGTATCAACGTCAATCAATACGTTGAAGGTGGCAATTAGTAACAATTAAAATGTTGTTACCTGGTTTAATTAATGTGTCATTAATTAATATATCTTTCGGTTGTGACCTGTGAAACCTTCAGAAAATAGATTATTAAGCAAACAAAATTATAATTATGTTCCTTGAATTTATAACCATACTACTCTATAGATTTAACTTAGTTTTCAGTGTTTGTGTAATATTAGCGATATGTATAGAGTATTGACTGAATGTAAGGGGTATTTGTGTCAACCGTAGTCACTTGATGTTAGAAAATTCAGTTAAAATTTTGTACTAAACACAAGCTAGTTCAGCAATTTCCCGTTCCACCAGCTGTAAGTATTAGCGCTGTCACTTATAATAAGTGTATTTATAGGTTAGTCGTTCGTCGGGTTTGAATAAACCTTTTATGGTAAATTATTATCCCCACTACTTATAGTATCTATTCTGCAATAACTTCAAACGTTATCTCATACAATAAAGATACTTTATTTATTTTCTCTATTAATTCACAGTCAACGTTATCTCAAAAAATAATAATACGATCAAATCGATCACACAGAATATATCGATTATCAATTACTCAAATTCTATAAACATATACACATGAAAATAATAATAAATAATTCTTATCCCAGGGTTCGTAAAGTTCTTGGAACCATTAGTAAGGCCAGGTAAAATGCATAATTAAGGTTGCTCAATTTACAAAACAAAATTATTTACTCTAAATATAGTAGAATTTAAATAGGTTGTTTTTTTTTTACCAAACCGACGAAAACTTCGACTGGCCGTGTGCGTCTGTAAACAGTCGTCAAGATTCAGATTAAGTTGTCTTCATCCAGTAAAAGTGTTCTGCCTTTAATAAAATTGATTGTGGAGAGGAATGGGAAGCTCTCAGGAATTCTTCTGACTTCTGATCTTCTTCTATGCTCCTGCTAATTCTCGGTCCCGGTGAAATGAAATTAGGATCCCAGCTTCTTCTGCTGCCAGTGAAGGTTATCTCTGCCACACTAGGTCTTCTGGTATTTGCAATAATTCCTTTAGTTCAGGCTTTAATTCTTTTAACTGATCTTCTGTTTATATAAGGAATTGGTTGAATACCAAATCCAGCGGAATTATTTGGTGAATGAGGTGAGAGGCTTTCAATTCCTTTTAAATATATTCATTTACAATTTGGAAGGTTATTTAATTTTTATTACTCATCAGCATTAAATTACAATTATTTTTCAAGAAGGGTTTTCAATTTTGATTCATATTTCTTCCAGATTTATTATTCATATTTTATTAAATATATCGGTCCATCTCAACCTAATAGCTTGTAACAATCAGAACGAATAAATCCAAATCAACAACTTCTGTACATTTCAGTTGCCTTAACAACCACGTTTTCTATATATCCTTGAGCCGGCATTATAGAATATTACTACTCCTTTCCAATAAAATACTCCATGCTTGGATTAATATTAAATTACCTAAAATTCTCCCCTAACCTTCCTTCTTAAACAGTAAATGTTTTACCATAGTTTCGTTGGACTGGGTTTCTTAAAAAGGTATTAATTTCCTTTCACTAATATGGAATTTAGGCCTATAGATTTTCTTACAACCGTTATAACATTATTTGGTTCTTTAACTTAATTTTCTTTTACCTGACCTACTGTACAATTAATTATTGGTTAAATGGTAATTACATTAATTTTAATTTACTGGTGGTTACTTTTTTACATTAATTAACTGGTTCTGGAACCCTTCATTAATTTATAATATAATTGTCAGAACTACTTGTTAAACATGAAACACTGGTCACCCTCCTGGCCCAGTTTATAAACATTAATTAAAACAACAGTATTATTCAACTTTATACAATACTTAGAACTTAGTATAGTGCCTAACATTGGTAACTATACTTGGTTGTATAAAGACAAATCTAATATAAATATAAACATAATTATTGATGAAGTATTATTATTAAGCAACATCAGTTCATTTTTAGCATATTCAAAATACAACATAAATACTCTGTAGACCTTAACATGTTACAGTACAAAAACAAACATTTTATTACATTCAATCATTCATTGGTCTGGCTCTTTTATATTTAACATTAGTCATTGCCTCCTTTTGACTTGAGGTACTTCTCAGACACATTAACTATTGAACAACCTTAATTCAGGGTATGGTCCTTGACCATGTTTCATTCAATTTTTATGTAACGTTGGGGGACCTCAACTCTGTTACGTTACAATATATATATTTTCATATTTGTAACAATATAATATTGGAGCTGTGTGTATGTATTTTAATTATAAAACTAGTTTAGATATATTTTCATACTTGTAACAATATAATCTTGGAATTGTGTATGTTTTTTTTTTAATTGTAAAATTAGTTTAGATATATTTTCATACTTGGAACAATATAATCTTGGAGCTGTGTATGTATTTTAATTGTAAAAAAAAACTAGTTTAATATAATCTTGGAGCTGTGTATGTATTTTAATAAATGTATATAGTTCACACTTTATTATTATTTGTATAACCCACTTCCATAATGTACATAGATTTTTTACTTACTTAAAACAAACTAGCGAGTGTTGTCCACACACACGTACCCTTAAATGGCCGACGTTGTATGTATACTGAAGGCTCGCATGCTTAAAATTCAGCTATACCTAAAATATATCTTCAATTAGAAGTGTAATATAAAAAGTACGGTAAGAATAAATTTCAGAAATTGTAACAGACATAGTAATTTGATCATACACACACACATACTTATTTGAACGAGTCATGTATTAAATTCAATAAATAATGCACTTGATAATGTTTTAATGCGAATAATTTTTACGTTTAAATAAAATCTGTACATACAATAGTAGAGGGAAAGTGATGATTCTACCCCGTTGAGGGGGGTAGAGGACATGATTTATGGCTCTGACGTCACCGATTCATGTCGTCATTGGCTCTGACGTCACAGATTCATGACATCACAGAGCCATAAATCATGTCCTCTACCCCCCTCATCGTTGGCAGAATCATCACTGGGGTAGAGGGAATGCGACGAGGCGTTGTCTGTTTGTCTGACGGGTTCCGAAATTTTGATGAATGAAGGGACGGCATTGAGCAAGGTGATGGGTACCGTTACACGAAAAGTTTGGGTTACTTGACGGTTCCCGAAATTTGGTGATGAATGACGACACCGTTACGGGTCCTATTGGATATTAATTTGTACATAATAAATAAATTATGACCCCCTCCAGGATTTGAACCCGGCACCTCCGGTACACCAAACCGGCGTGCATCCACTACACTAAGAGGCCGTTGTCGCTTAACTGTAATTATTTCTGTACTTATACCCTCTACTTCTCGTCTCGTACTTGCGACCATGAGGTGGACGAGTGATATCTACTGTTATCTAGCATAAAAGCAAAATATAAGTTTATTTATTATTAATAAATAAACATTATTTTACTTTTATTATTTTACCTCTCATCTCTCCCTAGCGGCCTGAGGCCAATGAGAGTCCGCTACGCTTTTTTTAACGTGGTTTCCCCATTTTACGAAGAGGATATGTAAAACAGGCCTACTCCACGTTACCTAACACTGTACGCGTACAGTGGTAGATAAAACAAATATACACTGTGCAATGTTGTATGCGTGTGTGCATGTATGTGCGTGTGCGTGTCCGTGCATATATATATATTTTTTTAATTTTTTTTAATTTTTTTTTAATTTTAATTTTATTTTATTATTTAATAACAAAAAAAGCAGCATTATGATTATTACGGAGTTTTCATGTTTCTACACATCACCCGTCTGCTAGTTATTTATGAGTATTTCTACCGCGACAGTGACGTACAAGCAGACTGAACACATACAAGCGGTCCATTCGCACCGAGGTAGGTTTACAGGTATCTCTACCGTGCCAGTGACCCGCTCGATTTACCCCACTACGTTTATGAGTATTTCTACCGCGACAGTGACGTAGTCAGGCTCAACCAATCATCACGCATGCTGGGTGTACTGTAAACAAACACTGCCAACTCATTCTCCGTCACGTAATCATGAATGACAACATTTAATGCACCCATTCCACCAGTATGATTAACTAAATATAACTATGCATATATATTGTTTGTGTATAACTGTGCATTTTAGTTAACATTCCACAGCGATAAATGACTGACAAGTGCATTCTATATGCCAGAAAATTTAATAGGTGAGATTTGAAATTCAATAAGGAAATCCTTCATAGAAATAACATTTAAATATGTGAAGATTGTTGTTGTTGCTGCTACGAAGAAAATACAATTGGTTCCATCCTTCGACGCTTTCTCGTACCTAAAAGCAAGAAACTCATATCGCAGGTGACAAGTGATACATGATTGCACAACGTATAATTATAAGTTAAAATAATTTCGATTAACTTTATGCTTGAATTCATCGATAAAAGTTTTTGTTAGGTTTTGTTTTAAATAAATAAGATTCCAATTAACGTTGTTTTCGAATTCGCGAATAAATTCTTCGGTTAATTTTTGAGATAGCGAGATATAAAGCCAGTTAACACTGGCTTTGAACTTTCTTATGAACCCTTCGCTTAATGTTTGATATTTCGATATACAATGCCAATTGAGATTATTTTTATATTTCCGAATGAAATCCTCGCTTAATTTCTGGGAACATGAAATAGCATACGAATCAAGTTTATGTCGAAAATCAATAATAAACTCCTCGCTTAAATTTTGTTTTAATGAAATATACATCCAAGATACTTTATCTTGAAACTCTCTAATGAAGGGTTCTGTCAACACTTGAAACAAAGAAACATGTTCCCAAATAACTTTATCTTTGAATTCTCTAATGAAGTTTTCTGTTAATAACTCAAATGATCTTGAAATACATTTCCACTTGTTGTTATTTAAACGTGCTAATCGTTGGCAAGCAAAATATCTGAAGTTTTTTGATACGTAATAGCAATTCACTAAATCTTTAAGTGTAATTTTTTAAAAACGTTTACAGCTATCGGATAATACGATGGTGATATTAACATTACCTGATTCCTTTTGTTGGACTGACACTTTCCCGTACCTACAAGTAAGACATATTAAGTATTAACCCACTAACAATTTTCGGATACCTGGCAGCGTTGTTGAATCCAGTCTGCGTAAAACAAAGCCTTACGCAGTGCACAATGAAACAAAGGAGTGGTGTCTGGTTGATGAGGGACAGGACATTGCACGGAGGGTCTAAAAGAGCTGGGAACTGCTGGTGCTTGGATGTTATCTAAATCAATAACTTCACCGTAAGGGTGGTACTGACGTAAAAACGTTGTCTTCTCTGAACCTTTTGTGTAGACGGTTGAGAAATCAGAACAAGTTTGTGAAACGATGCGCACCAAATCCTTGTACGGTATATTACCATCTGTCCACCGTATCCGATGATGGTGGTTCTCTATCCATTTACTGATTTTTTGAATTTTTGGGTGCAAATGAAGACGGTCGTATGGTGGTGCAAATAACACAATGACGTACCTTCGAGTAGTTATGTCAACTGCCACGAATTCTTTTATCAGGTATACGTTATTTACACCGCGAAACGCTTGAAACTCGACAACGCTCGCCTTTGAGTTCATAGCAAAGTGTTCGTATCGTTCACGTAATTTTGTATTTCTACATTTTCCCCCACCTGTCCGCGCATAACCATTTCGTCGTACAGACGATCAAACGTAAGCTGATGATCATGGCGAGAGGCTTCATCACGAAAAAAAGATGGAAAAAAGAATGAGGGTGGTACATAACATTTCTTGGTTAGTACCTGATGAATGTATGATTTAAAATATTCTTGATCATAAAAAAGGGCGAACGAAATATTTGGTTAGTAACGTGTGTAGGGTACCAAACCGTGTCCACTCGACTTCGGTAAAAACGAATTTTTCGTCACCACCATCTTTTATTCGTACAAACGTTTGTCCAAAGTTACACATTTTCATTACACTCTTTTTATTTTTACGTTCTTCGTTTTCTTCGCACAATAACATAGATGATAGCGTGTTGTGTTTGTAGAAGATCAACAGGTAATTCCATTCGGAAAAATCGAGTAATATTTGTCTTTTGTTATTTCTGAAGAGAACACCCGCTTCATAATTCAGTTCATTAAACTGACCAACGGTTATGTACTTGCTGTAGTTAATAGAGTACGTAAGCGATAAATATACATGATCGTATTTATACTCACAGCTGCTGCTCGCGTCACCTTCCATCGTGCAAATAGACTGGTACTCGTTTAGCGATGCGCGCATGAGAAGACTTGATTTCATGATGTGGTGGGGAGAACTGGTTTTCATGAAAAACGATGAACAGTATTCGACAACGCTGTGTACTGTACTATCCTGTCGTGAATAATCAAAGCGTAAGCGGTGGTTTTATCCGGAAAATTTTTACTGGACTCAAATTCTAAACGCACATCAACGGGGGACGACTTGATTGGTTGTTCTTGTCTGGAACAATCGATGACAAACAACGGTGCTTTCGTTATAAATTCCTTAGGTGACAAAAGAGGGGTTCTTTTGCTACGGTCGTAGAATGACGTTTGGAAACGTGTATACATGTCGTAGAACAGTGCGTAACGTTCTTTATCGATGTCCTGGTTCAGGTTATCGTACGGATAGTATTTATCGTTCAGAAAGAGCCTAACATTTGTTAAATTACAGTGATCAAATTCGGACGCATTTTTCGCTATATTGTTCTTTCTGTCCGTCTGAAATATCAGTATTACGTACCGAGGTTTTTCCAAATGTGACGATGTCTTCAAGGTCCACGAATGACGATTTGTTGTCGGTAGAACGGGATACTCATGCAATTCCCAACTGCGGAACGGCATCACCAGTTCATGGTCCTCCTCGATGTGCTCCAATATCGGTAGTCGGTACTTGTTTGACACGCGCACATAGGGCATCTTCCAGTGTACTTTGTTTAGTACGAGATTACCGTTAGCAGTTGCACCCGACTCTTTTAGCACCATCGCGTTCTGATCGGTAGACGTACGCAACAGAATCAATTCTTGCTTAACGTTCAGCATGATGCGTGTGTACTGTGTAGTCTTCGCTGAAACCGAGTAACATTTTCAACGGAAGACAAAACGTAAAATCACCGGTACTCTCGTGTACTGTCAACGACTCGTCAGTTGTCGCCGCCCATCCTGCACTGATCAGATACTTTCTTTCGTGGTCGTTGCTCGAGAGTAACAATTTCACGGTGCTCGTGATTCCAACGTTTTTCGTACGATCCACCTCTACACCGCACACTTCGTATCGGATCTCCTCGAACATGAAAGCCATTGCGTTGTTGATTAATTTCACGTTCAACGCTGTGTCAGTAGCGTTAACCTTGGTCAATGTTCCTTCGATGTACAGAAAACTCTCCGCCGGTAAAGTGAAAACATCCTGTTGTTGAATGGGTATACGTATTTCATCGTTGTTGCCGTATCGGGTGGAAGCATACGGCGCGTGCGTACGATACTCGAACTCAACGATTCTGTTATCGAAAACCGCTCCTCGTTCGATAGCTAAAATTTCACCCGACATTATGTTAATCGTATAATTTGAATCCCTGTGAAAGCAAGAAACGCTTGTTCCTTGATGTCAATCCTTCAACGTTGAACACCGACTACCACGTTTCTTTCGTACAAACTCCCTTTTTACAGGTAACGTCTGTCCGAAATACAATCCCATATTTTCAGATGCAGTCGTATCGTGATAACTTCACCGCGAAAATCGACTAAATCCCCGTCCTGATCGACGAGAGACAATATGATGTTGTCAACGCGTTGTACGTTTACCGGTAAGTATATTACGTTTGTCGGTGTTTCAACTATTTTGAAACCTGGTGCCACGGTCGGATAAAACGAATGCAACGTGTGCTGGTCCTGGCCGTCCTTGTACGCACCCCGTACAATATTACTCCTTACGTGAACGGTGTTAACTTTGATTATGAACGGTGTTAACTTTGAACGGGTACGTTCGACTCGTGTGTTTTATACGCTTCCAGCTGCTGGTTCTCCTTGAATCCTAACATACTTGCAATGGTATTCGGTGTATGCGAAAAGTCGATGACATGCTTACAGTAAATTTCACACTTTAATGTGTTGTTGTTTGGACGTAAACTGATTGTTCTCTCGCCTAACTGTTTCTGCAGATACGTTTCGATGTCACTGATTTCGTAGGTACCGGTAGGCAACTTGATGACGGACCACTGATCCTTGGAAATTTTTACTGAAAATTCATTATTCTTTCCTTCAGTAACGTTTGGTATTGAATTATACGATGTAAAATCCAATAGACCAACGTACCATTCACCGTATAACTCGAGAGGTGGGAAAAAATTACACACGAGATTCGCAGCGTCGGTACCCGTCACGGTGACCGTTAGCGACGACATGCTGAAGTTTACTGATCAGAAGACGATAAAAAGTCTAAACATAAATGACCGCAGATGACTGTGTTAGGAGGTTGCTTCCGTTCGTAGTTGTAACGAACGTCGGCTGTATCACCAAAATATCGCATCAGCTCGAGAGGTGGACGTAAATTTCCGAACCCGTCAAAATAGTTTACTCGATTTCCACGCTTCTTGTAACATACCCAGTGGGTTCCCGGTCCGCTTTCGTCGTCCAAATTTACGATGACGCTTTCGTTCTTCCACGGCGCTGTATCCGGTAATGTGTTACGCATGTAAACACCTCTAAAATACGGTATGTTTAGCTTTTTTGCGTATACACGTACTTCATCTTCGGACAACGGGCGGATGGGTATGTGAATTAGTTTTTTCGGTACGGACGTAGATACAATCCGGATGCAGTTCTCTTCTTTTTCCTAGCGGTTCGGACAGTTCTCTTCCTCCTCTTCTTCATCCCACCACCAGCACCACGACCACGACTACTCACATTCTTTTTATTTTTACGACGTCGGCCGCTTCCTATTGCTGATTTTGCTTTCATGTTCGCTGCAACTGCTGTCGCATAAGCTCGTTCGCTGATACCCGAATCCAAAGCCTTTACCCGTCCCCACGCTTTTTCCGCGAGTTTACGGTCTGCAATACGTCTACTTTCGTTGTCTTTGTATTGAGCGTAAGCGATGTCGTGTTCGCGACAGGCTCCGTCTAGTTGATTGATTCCACGATCACCACGCGCTAATCTTTCTTCGAGTTTCGTGCCCGGTCCACAGAATCTGTAACCCGGCAGATGTAATTCGACAGGTAGTGCGTCCACCGCTCGATTGATAACTGACGAAACAACGGACGGTACAACGTCTTTAAACACGTTTCCGACGCCCCTCCCCTTTTTCCTCTTAACGTTGTTGTACATCGTAAACCGATCTCCAGTTTTTCTCTTCTGTGTTTTTATCGTATTCATCTATTAACCTTTTTATTTCCTTCGTGTCGAGTGTCCACTTGTCTTCTGAACTACGTGGCTTAGACAATTTCAATAAGTAGTTGTCCAGTTGATACTGAAATGTTTTAACGACTTTATACATCTCGCTCTTTACGTATCGTCTCACGTCATTTAATTGTTGTAAGTTAACAGCATCGCTCTCCGCAAAACCATCCGCTACGTCTGTTATTCTCTTTTCCGCTGCTTTGAAAACACCAACTTCGCCCAAACTAACGGTGTTCTGCAACATGTATTTTACGTTAACCGCGTCATCTGCAAAAATCGGTGAACTCACTCCCGACAACCAGCTCTGTCCAAACAAATAGCTGTTCGATACTTTTTTAATAACGTTCGAGTCAACGTAGTTTTTGTTGACCGCATCGGTCGCTTGTTCCGGACTTCGAACTTTGATTACCCATCGATCTCGTGCATCGATGACCTCACCTCTCTCTTGACTCGAGTGTTGTATACAGTTGTCATCAACGTAATATTTGTTGACTACGTCTTTAACGTCTACAGGAGTATCAACATTTTTCAATCTACACCCTTCAACGTCCACGCTTTTACGTTCATCATCGAGTAGCAGACAATGTGTTTGCATATAAGTCAGGGATACAGCATCCTTTGCTGCATCCGGTTCGTTCAGATTGCGGATCTTTTTATTTTCAACATCTATATGCCCATCATTCGTAATCTTAAATCCTACAGTATCGCGTAATTGTCTTTTTGTTTCTCGTCGCACGCTCACGGCGCTTTGATGTCTCCCGAACTTGTCCACAACCATTGTACGATTGCACGCTACAAATGATGTGCTAACCGTTTTAAGTAACGACACTGCGGTGACCATTGCGTGTGTAACACAATCGGATCGTCACCCTCTTTCCAACGAAAGATTTCTATACCGCAAAATGAACATCGAACCCTGTCAATTTCATTTGTGTAATGAAAGCCTGCGGCAACCATAGCGGTCGGACTGATGAAATGCACAGGCCATGATGTAAAGGTTTTCAGTCTCTCGTTTTCGACTTCAAAGTCAGGTGTCAAATCTAATCCGCACATGTCGACAGTGTTGACAACAATGAGTTGTTACACCGACGTTCATAAAATTTATACGATAATGTTGGCTTCACGTAATTCCTCTACTACTGAGATGATTTCGTTGTCGTGTCCGGTGTGACCGGCGCGTTTTGAACTTACCAGCAGTCTCAACCGTTCAACCAGTTCGTTTGGATCGTTCCAGTGTACGTAATCGATACCACGTCCGCTGCGCGGAGGGAACAATCGGGCGATTATTTCTCTGTACTTTACACCTTTGTTTGTATTTACTTTAGTACCGGGTAAATAATAATGTTTATAAGAGTTAGTGTCCGACAGTATAGACTTGTACGCTGCTAAATCGTTTTCATCGTAGACGTTCTTGTCGGGTTCTTTCATAAACATAAGTTCGTAGAGACCCGGTGTGCCCCTGTATCGTTTTCCAGCTATGTAGAAGCTGTCGTCTTGATTGATCTCCAACACCGAATTGCTCACCATCCATTTTCTTCAACGTTGCGTACACCGTACGTATGATCCATCTTTTTTTCTCTATCGTCAGATAACGCGAGTAGTAAGTATTTCCTCGCGAGCGGACCTTCGACAGACTGTTCAACGTATTCTTGTGCTTCGTGTCGACCTTCGGGTGTTGCTAAAAACTCTTCAAGGGTCACGTTCGGTGTTTCGACATCAGGCGTTTGTGCCAACACTTCCGTTCTGAGGAAACGTGGTTGCGACGGTGTTCTCGTCTCCACAGCTGTCTTCGTATCTTCATCTTCAACTTTAATTTTATCACTGGTGTCTTTCAACTTTTCCGAAATCTGGGTTAGCGGTTCCAAAAGAGGTTTGTACGTTCTCGTTAATAGTTCATCGCTCTCTCTGAGGTCATGTTTCAACATCCGATAATTTTGTCTTATGTTGTCGCTAATTGCATCGATTTTTTGTGTCAATTGCTTGTCATCCATCTTGACACTGGTGACTTTTTCTCACAGACTATCCTATTTATGTATAAAACGATCGAAACCCACTCTGTATCTACCCGCGTTTATCGGTGAGTCCTTGCTGATGACTAAGAATCCGTAACTATCCTTCCACGCTTCGGCGCACATCGCTTTGAACTCATAGTATTTCATGTCTGTGTTAACGTGATCGTTATAAACGTGACGCAAATTGAGATCATCTTGTCTGAACAAAACCATGATATTGGCATTATCACGCACCAGTTGCTTCGGTACCAGACTGTACGTCTGGCAAAGGTACAAACTGTCCACACCGCTATGCCGTCCCATAGCGAAATATTTTCGTATGTTATTCTGTCGTTCGCATACTACATCATCGAACAACATGATAGAATTAGGTGTGATTTCGTGCGGAGGCGGTACTTCATCGTTTTCACTGTACGTGAAGTACATCATTCCTTCGTCAGCGAGAGCATTAAAAACGTCTTCTAACATACGGTATTTTGGTTGAAACAACGATTTGGAAAACACGTACAGGTTTTGAAATCGCAGTCCGTTTGGATCGAATAACATGTTAAAGGCTACGTTTGATTTCCGCTGTTTGTTGTTCCGCACACGATACATCGAACTGTGTTCGGAAACAATGGACCGTGTTTATTATAAGTGACTTCGGTTTTATACTTAGTAGAGTCTACATTCTTAACGTTTAACTTTATCGATTGTTGTACAATCTTCATCTTAACTCGTTTACGTTCGGTAAAATACTGTGGTAATGTTATTATATCAGATCTTTTTTATGTATCCACGAATCGTGTTTACCGTCAAAGCCGAGCCAGCGCGCTCGCACGTGATCACCTTTACGTCGTAATATTTTCTCAACGAGATAGACGTCGCCCACGCTGGTTTTACTCAGTTCTTGCTCGTAGAAACCGCCTTCCAACACTTCACCCGTGTGATCTTTCAAGGAGTACGTAACCGTTACGGTCGGTTGAACTCTGTGCACGGTGTATATCTCGTTCGTCCAGTTTGGTGTGTAACCTTTAGCGAATATGATTTTATATTTACTAACACGTACACGATCACCTGCTTTAAACCTATGCTTCTTACTCACTTTCCGCGGTGCGGTATTTCTTTTTATTCTTTTCAACACTAATCGTTCGTTACTCTCGTCTACTTGACACGGCTTCATACCTATCGTTCTGTGCAGGCTGCTGTTGTATTTCTGCACCAGCTCGGGCAACAGAGTCAACCACCGATAATGTCCTTGCTCGCTGAACGCACGGTACATGTTCGTTTTCAACGTACGATTAAATCGTTCCACGATGGACGCTTTCTTCTCGCTATACGATGAATAGTGTTTAACGTTGAATCTCTTTAGTAAAGCTTGTACTGCACTGTTAAAGTACTCTTTCCCGTTATCCGTTTGCAGGTATTTCATTTTATTTTTTACAATTATTGGTTCGAGAGCGTGCGCTACTTCAACACCCGATTTAGTTTTTAAGGGAATCGCATACACATACTTGCTAAATGCGTTAATTACCGTCATTAGATATTTGTACCCCTTGTTCAACTTGGCATGCGGTATCATTTCCACCAGATCCGCTTGGTACAGATCGTGTAACCCCTTCACCTCCACAGCACGTCTGGGAAAGTTTCTTCTCACCGGTCTGTGCAATTCCTTTGCAATAGTTTTGCGTACGTTCTCCATATCGCCACCCAAAACGCGAATCGCAAAAATTTGGTACGAGGTATACCGTTACGTTTTCACTGAACCTCACCGACTTCATCATCGGTACTGACAGTGTGTTGGTCCAGCAAACGAGTCTTATATCAACGTACATCAAACGCGTAATTTATAACGGATTCTCTCGCTTGCTGGATTATCTCGCGTCTGGGTTGAGAGAGTTTGTAATGACCGTACGCTAGTGTTGTTTCGCCGTCATCCAAGACATATCGTTTGTCATCGTACGGTGACAGCGATAATTTTGTAAGCTTTGTCGTGTATATGTTATGATTTTGCTCTGGATAGTCTGTGCCGTAGTATAATTTTGAGAATTGGTCTTTACACATTGCTTATAAAGTTGATGTTTCAACTGTGTAGCTATCGCGGAACGTGCCACACCTTTCGCTACCTTTTTCTCCTTATCGTTTGCCGTAACGAATGAATAACATTTCGCACGCAACCCAACAAATTCAAGTATCGGTGTTCCATTCGTTTCATCTTTAAATGTACCCAACTTTTTCTTGTTTGTTTCACTGTAGCACAGATGTGTCTTAGGATACTCAGACGTGTCAAAGAGTTCGAGACGTTCCTCCATGTCTTTGTACACATCGTCGGTACGAATGTCGTACAACAGTGAGTCCGTGTCTGTCATGCATAGACGTGCACGTGGGCCGTACGTATTCACCGTGAATCCGTAATGGAACCGATACATGATCAGCTTACTAATATCCAATACACTGAACCCAACGTACAAAAGTCGGTTCAGTGTAATGGATGTTTTTTTCATCGTGAGACCTACAAGGTCATTGTTATAAATGAAAAAAATGTTGTAACCTGGGGTTAGACGTTAGTTTGAGAAGTTTCTTCTCGTTTGCAACTAACTTGAAATCGATTCGCTTTCGTACGTTTTCCAACGATTTACCGTACGGCGCGTTATTCATTAACTTAAAAAAGTCTTTTTCAAATGTGTTTCTGGCTTCCTTTCGTCGCTCCGTATTAAACTCGATGAAAGGTTTCAACCACACGGACTGATTGAATGGCAACACACGGTGAATCGCTTTCAACTCCATTCCTAGTTCGAGGTAGAGTTTCAGTGTTCTGTAATGAACAATGTATTTTGTCTTGTCCTCAAGGGACGTTATCAGTTTCTCTACCTTACCGTTACTGCACACAAAGTCTTTTAACAACTTCATGTGATAGCAGTACGGTGAAAGGATACTATCTGCAATAGTACGCTTTTCAGGTGCTAAAGGGTAGTCGCTGTGTAAGTCATGTAGGTGATGTGGATACCGCAGATCGACTTCAAGGATGTAACCGGTGTCATCATCGTCGCGTAATGCGTGCACGTTCAACGTATCGATCTCTGTACGTTCCAACCAACGAAAATCGGACAGTGGTAAAGGCTGTGTCATAGCCGTTCCGTACAGGTTGGTGCAATCGAGGTACAGTAAATAGTTGTGCGGCTTGCTTGCGTCATAATCGGGAATGTAAGGGTTGTTGGCCTTGGCGTACCGATTAGAAATTGCCGCTAAACCGCCCCGGATCCCGCTCTCTATGTACAGGTGTTGGTCAAGGTCAGTCAGTAACTCTAACCGCACACCGGTCATTTTCAACATTGCGTTCCATGCTAGTCCGGCAGCAGTTTTCGGCAGGAAGTTTTACCTTTTGTACACCATGAGGCGAACAGTAAACGCGATGTTCTTCAAGCCGCTTTCGCGCCGCGTTGGTATCCTTATTGTCCGCAAATCTATGCAAGCAGTAGTCACAGTAAACCGAAGAACGCGCATGTCTCGTCAAAGACGCAAGTACTCGAGATAGGTTTCGTATTAAGCAATAGTGTGTAGTGGTTAGACCAAACAAAAACGGAAGGTTAATATGGTATTTCCTCCCACGATATTCTGTAATACGTAACGGATATACCTCATTTTCATACCCGAATACGTTAACGGATATATCTTCATTCAATTTTTTGAACCGCTTTATCTTATTTATTTCAACAGGCTACGAAATCCCGTCCATGTTTAAATCGTTTTGTAAGGTCGATAGTATTTAACTAAATGCGGGTTATGCAGCACGATTGGGTGTATAGCAGCCAGCACAGACAATAAAAAACACTTTTCGTCTTTCTTATTTTGTACGTTTACAATTCCCTTAGTCTTGCGTAACCGTGGAGGAGTCAAGAGATAACTTGACCCCACTAGCGGACTGTATTTGGTTATATTGATCTCAAGAGTTTCTATACCGTTTTCAACCCATCCGCTTCCGTCACGTATGAATGTTTCCGCACTCTCGATTATTTTTTCACAACTCGTCGAATACTGTTCATCGATATCATCATAAAGTGATTTCAATTGTGTACGGGATCGAAAGATAGCCGTGCATGTAATACTTTCAGATTCGATAAGCTTTTTAAATGAAACACGTGCTGCCAAGTACCATTTTACATAATTATTCATAAGAGAAGCTTCAGTACATATTCTGTTAATAATTATATCTTTATAATCTGATAATATCGTGTGTATGTTTATTGTATTTTGTGAAAAAGTAAATTTAATGGTGATTACATTACCACGAATTGCGCGCTGTTCACTGCTAGCTGAGATATCCATTGTAGTAGATGTAGGCTTCAATCGTAGACTGTGAGATGGAACTGCTCGTGTGACGATTTAAATTGTGACATTTACAGAATAAAAAAAAATTTTTTAATTAATTAAGGTTGCGTACAATTAACCATTTAAATCTCACAATAATAATAATAAAAACATGTAGGTACTAAGTGTGAATGGAAGAAGTAATTAATAAGGGCAAAGTACCCATAAAGAAAAGGCATATTGTAAATAATTATTATGTTCGTATTTAACCCTTTGCTTGCTATCAAGCGCCTACCTGTTGATACCGGACTCGACATGTTTTCCGAGTCTACTGTAATTAAAAATAATAGAGTAAACTAATGTTAATAATTAAAGTATCTGTAGACACAGGTAGTAAATAAAACAATTAATTTAAATGATGTATTTTTATCTAGCGATAGTCTGTATAAATAAAAAAGTTTATTTAAAGAGAAACAGGAACTATATATGCTCGCGGAACAAACACCCCACTCTCTCTTGTCATGTACAAGGGTAGCGGACGAAAAATCGCTCTCTTGCGATGACGACGCCCAGCTGTGCAGACGCACGAGCAAAATGCTCTGTTCAAAAGTTATACAATTTGTTGTTAGTGTGGATTAATTAATTATTATTTTGTATTTTACTAACCGTTACAAAAAGTGTAACATGTAACGTTAACAAAAAGAAAATTCCAAAAACTTTGTAACAAGAAGAAAGATGTAACTACAAACGACGAGTGTCAATAAAGAAAAAACGATGACTGCAATCTTCACCGATGGACGAATCTTTTCAACCTCTGACCTGTGGTCATGGACCATCTAAATGAGAACTCTAGGATACCCTACCGATGATGCAGTTCGAGACATCTGAGAATCAACGAGTATCTGTGTAGAAGACTCTACCTATCCTGCAGACGTATTAAGCCATGAACAACAGAGACCAGACCAAGACGAGGACGACGTTTTAGGACTCCCAAGACGGAACCACATGGAGGCGATTACTACATCCAAAAAATAGAGGTGACTCGATAGCACGTCTATCGAGGAATAATGATAATATTTTTTGTAACACAATACTCTATTTAAGAGACTTACAGAGACGATTGATTTTATAAGAATATAAAAACTTAAATTTGAGAATTTAATTGTAACTATTCAATATCATTCAATTGTAACAGTTTAGATATTAACGTAACGTAGTGTTATTAATACCATTCTTCTAATGGAATATATATGAAGCAAAAAGGTAAAAGTCTTGCAAGATAAAATTTTGAATTAAATATAATTAAAAGATTAGAGACTAAATACCAATGGTTACCCGGATCCGGGGGTATAGCTAGATAAATTTGTTGTGATCCCATATTCTAAATAAAGCATTTCACTTAATTTTACTAATTTAATTAATAACGTCATGGGATCTGTTCTTTGGAGTAAATGTTATATTTCAAATGTTTAATAAAGTAAGTCTTCTTGTTACACACATATACTGAGTATATAAATCAACAGTTTCACCTTCCCTGATTCCTTGTATGTCTTACTGTGTGTTGTTCTGATTTAAATTTCAGCTCGTCTCGAATAAGGCAGCCTGAAATAATTGGCAGAACCAATTATTTTGGGTTCCCTCCGTTATAACTCTAAAGAAGAGGTTATAAGATGCGCGACTCTGCTAATTTGTTTAAATTTTGCTACTAATAAAAAAAAAAAAATGTTGTGACTTGTGTTGCTAAACAGTAATTGTGTCCCTATTCAGAAGCTGTTGATTTATTTACTCGTGTATTTTAATATGTGTCAGAAATTTAAATAAGGTAAAAATAATAAGTAATATTATAGTAATATAGTATAGATAATTTTATTAGTAAATATGATATGTGTAAAGTAAGAGTAACATATAATCCAATGTAAACAAACCATGTAGGTACTTGTTAAAAGTCCCATTCATAAACAACCCCCATTCACGACAATCTCGGACATGTAAATTTCCTGTTGGCGATTGTTTAATATTATCGTAGTCGGTCTCCCCAGTTAGAGTGAGAACAATTGGTCACCCTTCTTGTGTGGTGTATTGTTATTTGAAGCGTGTCTGTTCATGTGTTGATAACCGAAGGGGGAATCTTTTGCCGTAAGCATCTGTAAACATGTGTGAGATTTCTCTCTCTCTCTTTCTATGTAAAATGACAACCTTTGTCATCTCATTTTAATTGTTTATTAATAAACGTGTAAGAATACGATTTATTCATATTGTTATGTTTGTGTAAAATGAGATAGCGTTGTATAGTAGTAAATACTAATCGTAGAATAATTAGTTCTTGCCACTTTACGAAAATGGCTGAATTTAATCCTGATTTATTAGTAAAAGATGAGCTATGCTACGAAGCACTTTTACGAGGTCTAAAACACGTGAATGTAACCGTGTCTGAATTACGAAAATCATTACGCCAAACCGGATCAGAGACAACCTCGCAGTTAGATAAGGGATCAGAGACAACCTCGCAGTTAGATAAATTGCGTGAACTCGACTATGACGGCGAACGAGAAACCTGTTATGCGAAATATCGGGAACTGATAGTATTATCTCAGAACCTTAAGGACAAGAAATCACCCACGGAACTTTTGCGCGTTACGCAACGTATAGAACATTTAACCCGCCGATTAAATAATTTATTAAGCTGGCCCGACGTCACCGTCGTCCCCGCCGATGTGCAGAAATTTGCAGACGAGGAATTACGCCAATTACCTATAATTATTAACGACTTACGTCGAAAGTCAGATGAATCGAGAATGGAGGAAATTGAGCAATACTTACAAAAATTATATATCTCCCCTGTTCAATCCCCTAATGTAGAAGAACCCCCACCACCTAAAGTTCAGCGTACTCGTACTAGTCAAAATGCGACCACTAATTCTTCGAAGGAAATACAAAACGTAAATTTGAATGTTGAACTCTACGGAAAGATTTCCCACCCAGTAGAGAAAATAATTAATGAGATTCCTTACACCGATGGGTTAAGTATAACGATACTGTTAACTTTGATAAAATACCTGCTGCAAATAAAAGATTTACACCAATTAAACGATCGGCAAATACTGCAAGTAATATTACCCAAATGTAAACCACCATTACGAGATCGTGTACTAGAAACATTAAACTCAAGTCTTTCAGTAGAAGATCTTCATACGAATATAATCAAATATTTTATCCCCACTGGAATTTATGAGGATATCAAAAGAAGTACTGTACTTAGAGTACAAGGAGCTCGCGAAAGACTGGCCCACTATATTGCGGATATCCGAGAATCTTCACGTATACTACAAGTCGACTGGACTGAAAAACAATTGGTCGATACGATCGTAGTAGGCTTGTCTCCTGATGAACGCTCCCGTTTAGCACTAATAAGTAGACCCCTTACGTTCGCGGACTTTGAACAATGTAGTATTCATTCTTCCAATGTTTGGTACGCAGATCAGCACAGACATGCATCGATATCCACTACACAAAATAGAAAAGAAATGCATGCCTTAGTATCTGACGCAAGAAGTATACAAGAAAGAAGACCACTTCGAAGATCAACCAATGGCCATGGTAAGTCCCAGGAGCCTCAACCACTCCAGGAAACCAGTAAGACACAACGTAAAGAATATGTGTGTTATAACTGCGGAAAATCTGGACATCTCAGTAGATACTGTAAACAAAAAAGGTATAATCAAAAACTCATTATCCAAAAAACATGTAAGGCAGGGAGATCCAAAACCCTGTGTGTTCCGCAGCATCGTAAAAAAAGGTAAACCCCTGAGAGTCAACATAATAAAACAAAATAATAATAATAACAAAAGAAAACTAGACCCCTATGTAAAAAAATTTATAGATAAATGTAACGCTATTAATAAGTGTAATTTCAGTAAGTGTCAATTACCTTATGTACAAGTTGACCTTGGTGTAGCATCCACCCTTGGTTTAATTGATTCCGGATCAACGCGAAGTTTAATTAGTCATGACCTCGCCAATAAGTTATTTAAACATAATTTAGTCAAACGCAGTCAATCTGTAAACATTAAATGCTCAACCGCTAACAAACAAAACTTAATAATAAAACTTATCATCACGTGTAAAGTTAAAATAAAACATTTGACGTGGTATTTTCCGATGTTAGTAAGCGACGAATTAGGACCCGAGTTAATATTGGGAGCCGATTTTATCAGTAAAACAGGAATAATTCTAAATATTCATGATAAGAAATTTTACTTTGGATTCGATCGTTCACGGAAATATAACTTAGAGGATAATTCAAATAACAGAGAAAGTACTAGCACTACTTCTTCTCATCTAAAGCATCACGAATGTGAATTAGGTCATCTGGAAAGTAAAGATAGACGTAACATACAAAAGTTAATAAATCAATTCTCCAATGTGCTCACCCCAAAGTTAGGACTGACGGATCTGATAGAGTATAAGATAAATTTGAGCGATAATAAAGTAATACGTTTAGCCCCATACAAGTTATCACCGCCAAAAATGGAAGTAATGAGGAACCAAATTAATAAACTATTAGAACAAGGAGTCATCGAACCCTCTACTTCATCTTATTCATCCCCTGCGTTTTTAGTACCCAAAAGCAACGATAAACATAGATTAGTTGTAGACTATAGACAACTAAATAAACGAATAGAATTTGAATCCATTCCACTTCCCGACATCCACAGTGCTTTTCATTATTTTACGAAAGCAAAAATTTTTACCATTATGGATTTGAATCAGGCTTTTCATCAGATACCACTTTCAGAAGAATCGAAACGTCTCACCGCTTTTGCCGTGCCTTTCAACCTATACCAATTTACTAGGGTACCTTTTGGTATTTCCCAAGGTAGTTCTGTATGTAGCAGATTGTTAGAAAAATTATTTCACGACATAAAGTTTAAATATGTGTACCACTACCTAGACGATATTGTTATTTACAGCGAGTCAATGGAACAACATCTTGCACATATACGTGAAGTATTATCACGATTAGAGAAAGCTGGATTAACTGTAAACCCCAGTAAAGTAAATTTTGCTGTGACACAATTCTCCTTTTTAGGTCACATCGTAAAAGCCAACGGAAAGGTAAGCATAGACCCAGAGCGAACCCGTGCTATCAGAGAATTTTTACCACCGCGGGATGCGAAAGGAATTGCTCGATTTTTAGGAATGATAAATTATTTCCACAAGTATATCCCACATCTAGCCGAAATCGCAGCACCACTAAATACTTTAAGAAAGAAGGGAGTAAAATTTGAGTGGAATGAGCAACGCCAAACCGCATTTGAGAAATTAAAGGAAAGCATCATATCACCCCCGTACTACAATTAGCCGATTTTAGTAAACCGTTTGTTGTGCAAACCGACAGTTCAAGTGTAGCCCTAGGTGCAGTAATTTATCAGGAAGTAGATAACTCTCGATTACCAATTAGTTACGCTTCACGCACCCTGACGGACCAAGAAAAGAAATACTCCGCATACGAATTAGAATGCTTAACTATCGTTTTTGCGTTTGAGAAGTTCAAACCATTTTTAGAACATAAAGAGTTTTTGCTAGAAACAGATAATCAAGCTTTATCCTGGCTACTAAACCACCCAAAACAATTAGGTCGAATCGGAAGATGGGTATTGAGATTAAATTGTTTTAAATTCAAAGTACAACATATTAGAGGCACCCAAAACGTAGTTGCCGATACCCTGTCACGTATGTTCCAGCCTAGTAGTAATAATTACGAAAACAAGAGTAGAGAGACACCTATTATTAATGCGTTAATTACCGAATTTCCTCTTGCATTTACGGATTTAGCCCGTTACCAACAACAAGACCCACGTTTGAGTCCGATCGTCAAACAACTTGAAAAAGGAAACAAGTCTGAAAAATACCTATTAAATAAGAAAGTATTATGTTGTAGAATAGCTAACGGAAAATATTTGCGTATCATCGCCCCGGATATTATTAAACCTATGCTAATGGAATATTATCACTCTTCCACCATTGGAGCACATATGGGAATAAATAAAACCATACATCGGATTCGGAGAGAATATCACTGGGAAAATATGAACAGTGAGATAGCTAACTTTGTGAAAAGGTGTAAGTTGTGTGCACTCAGCAAACCAGCGAGAAACAGCCAAATAAGTCAGTTAATATCTGAGATTCCTGCCACCCCATTTTCCAAAATTTATTTAGACTTTTCTGGACCCTACCCACGTTCCAAGTCAGGAAATACTGTTACTAATTTGCGTAGATTCGTTTAGTAAGTTCGTCTGGATGTACCCCATGCGGCGAGCTTTAGCTACGACAACAGTAAGCATTTTATAGAATAGATTATTCAAAGATTTCGGTATTCCAGTCCATCTAGTGTCGGATAACGGACCACTGTTTAAGTCCAAGGAATTCAGGAACATGTGTTTCAAACTAGGTATAAACCACATTACCACTACCGAGTATCGTCCGCAAGGTAATATAGCTGAGAGGTATTTGCGAAACCTAAAATCTGCTTTAATTGCCTACCATGCTAACGACCATACTTCGTGGGACCAGAACCTATCCTGGATACAATTCGCCTTTAATTCGGCATATCATGAAGGACATAAGTCAACCCCATTCGAACTATTGTTCAAGTATAAACCTAACCACCCATTATCCACAAAGTGGAAAATACATGAATTGTTACCCCTTGAAATTGGGGATAAAAATATTAGAAAGATATGGAACGAAGCGCGCGCTAATTTACGAACAAACTTAGCGAAGTCAAGGAAATATTACGAGCAAAAGAATAAGAATAATAAAGTAAAATATCAAATCGGAGACTTAGGTATGTATAACACGCACCCAACGAGTAGTGCAGTCGATAAGACAACTTCCAAGCTATCTTACAGATGGTGCGGTCCTTATCAAATTCACAAATACTTAACTCCGGTAACTGTGACCCTGTACGAACCCTCTACTCAAAAATATGTGCGAACGACACATATTTCACAGATAAAACGTTATCTTGAAGAAGAAAATAGTAGAGTGCCAGCTAATTAAATAAGTAAATGTGAAAACAATGTTTAGTACTCAACCGCAAAAGTACTTGAGTAACCTTTGGCTACCTTGTCGTATAAGTAGGTACGAGGCCTGATCAACCTTGAATCCTCTTCATCGAAAGTAGAGCAAAGCAAGAAGTCAGCTGACATCCAATAAAAGTAATGGAGTAATTAAAGAGTAAATTCTATAACGAAGAAAAACTCTCTCGAAAGAAAAAGGAAAAATCCGGTAGTAGTAATAAGTAGTAGAGTTAAGGAAATTTAGAATGTTGAAAATACTTTATAATGTAAATTTTATGTAGTAATAGAATTAGCGTGTAAAACATGAAGTATATGTATAGATGGTAAGAAACAGCCAGTCAAGAATGACTTATGCTGCTAGTAATTATATACAGCCAGAAACGGGTGAGAGAAATTTCACACGGAACTCCCCAAGCATACTCTCGGTACATAGCTGACCAAAATTTTAGGAGTCTGTGTTGGTAAGGAGGCGGAGTATGTGACGATTTAAATTGTGACATTTACAGAATAAAAAAAAAAATTTTTAATTAATTAAGTTTGCGTACAATTAACCATTTAAATCTCACAATAATAATAATAAAAACATGTAGGTACTAAGTGTGAATGGAAGAAGTAATTAATAAGGGCAAAGTACCCATAAAGAAAAGGCATATTGTAAATAGTTATTATGTTCGTATTTAACCCTTTGCTTGCTATCAAGCGCCTACCTGTTGATACCGGACTCGACATGTTTTCCGAGTCTACTGTAATTAAAAATAATAGAGTAAACTAATGTTAATAATTAAAGTATCTGTAGACACAGGTAGTAAATAAAACAATTAATTTAAATGATGTATTTTTATCTAGCGATAGTCTGTATAAATAAAAAAGTTTATTTAAAGAGAAACAGGAACTATATATGCTCGCGGAACAAACACCCCACTCTCTCTTGTCATGTACAAGGGTAGCGGACGAAAAATCGCTCTCTTGCGATGACGACGCCCAGCTGTGCAGACGCACGAGCAAAATGCTCTGTTCAAAAGTTATACAATTTGTTGTTAGTGTGGATTAATTAATTATTATTTTGTATTTTACTAACCGTTACAAAAAGTGTAACATGTAACGTTAACAAAAAGAAAATTCCAAAAACTTTGTAACAAGAAGAAAGATGTAACTACAAACGACGAGTGTCAATAAAGAAAAAACGATGACTGCAATCTTCACCGATGGACGAATCTTTTCAACCTCTGACCTGTGGTCATGGACCATCTAAATGAGAACTCTAGGATACCCTACCGATGATGCAGTTCGAGACATCTGAGAATCAACGAGTATCTGTGTAGAAGACTCTACCTATCCTGCAGACGTATTAAGCCATGAACAACAGAGACCAGACCAAGACGAGGACGACGTTTTAGGACTCCCAAGACGGAACCACATGGAGGCGATTACTACATCCAAAAAATAGAGGTGACTCGATAGCACGTCTATCGAGGAATAATGATAATATTTTTTGTAACACAATACTCTATTTAAGAGACTTACAGAGACGATTGATTTTATAAGAATATAAAAACTTAAATTTGAGAATTTAATTGTAACTATTCAATATCATTCAATTGTAACAGTTTAGATATTAACGTAACGTAGTGTTATTAATACCATTCTTCTAATGGAATATATATGAAGCAAAAAGGTAAAAGTCTTGCAAGATAAAATTTTGAATTAAATATAATTAAAAGATTAGAGACTAAATACCAATGGTTACCCGGATCCGGGGGTATAGCTAGATAAATTTGTTGTGATCCCATATTCTAAATAAAGCATTTCACTTAATTTTACTAATTTAATTAATAACGTCATGGGATCTGTTCTTTGGAGTAAATGTTATATTTCAAATGTTTAATAAAGTAAGTCTTCTTGTTACACACATATACTGAGTATATAAATCAACAGTTTCACCTTCCCTGATTCCTTGTATGTCTTACTGTGTGTTGTTCTGATTTAAATTTCAGCTCGTCTCGAATAAGGCAGCCTGAAATAATTGGCAGAACCAATTATTTTGGGTTCCCTCCGTTATAACTCTAAAGAAGAGGTTATACTCGCCGGACCAATATATATATCCAACCTCCTGAGCCCGACACCGCACGGCTGACAAAGGATGCAGTGCACGATCCGTCGCTACTTGTGAAGTAGACGGTGCGGGGCGAAAGGTAAACTGGTTGTTGTATTCGTGAGCGAGAGGTAGGCGAGACGAAAGTTAAACTAGTCGTTGCATTGGCGGGTTCAAGGTGAAGTAGGTGGTGTTGGACGAGAGGTAGGTGATGCGGGGTGGGGTTTATCAACAACGTAGAGGTGTCTCCATGTTGTCGGCGGTTGTGGGTGAGGGGTGGGCTCAAGGTCGGTGCGGAGCGAGAGGTATGTGCGGCGGGGTGCAGAGCGACAGGTTTAGGTGGTGCGGGGTGGGGTGTCTCAACAACGTTGTCGCTGGTGATGGGTGCGGGGAAGGGGGCTAGGTTGTCGCGTTCATAGCCGGTGACCGTGACCGACGGGCTCAAGGTAAACCTGTCGTTGCATTCGTAGGCGTTGCGGGATGCGGCGCGATAAGTAGGCGATGGTGGGGTAGGTGCGGCGGCGTGCAGAGCGACAGGTTTAGGTGGTGCGGGGTGGGGTGTGTCAGCAACGTTGTCGCTGGTGATGGGTGCGGGGAAGGGGGGCTAGGTTGTCGCGTTCATAGCCGGTGACCGTGACCGACGGGCTCAAGGTAAACCTGTCGTTGCATTCGTAGGCGTTGCGGGGTGCGATGCGATAGGTAGGCGATGGTGGGATAAACCGAACGTAACAATCGCTGGTTCAAGGTGAGGTAGACGGTGCGGAGCGAGTGGTAAACTGATCTTTGTCTTTGCGAGCTCGCGGTGAAGTAGGTGGTGCGGGCTTGCTGAAACAGAACACAGGTGTGGGTTAGAGAGGGGGGATGGTAACGCCGGTGTTCACGACGGCCTTGAATCTATGTCCGACCGTGACCGAAGGAGATGACGCTTTAGAAGAAAGGAACCTAGTCCTAGTCGTCTGGGGGAAACAGAATAAATACAGCAATATTTTCTAATACCACCATCAGTCGACGTTGAAAATGGAGTCAATCGTATGTAACGCGAAGACCATGCCTACTTTTCTGCCATGCCGCGATCTGCAGAATCTACAGATCAACTGTAAATATCATGTACTTGCGATGAAATTGGTAAATACTAAATTTGGGAATGGTGTTGTGGTAGATCTGGAGGAAAGTGGAGCTTGCCCGCAAACGCAGGACAACAAGTTCCACGTTTTTCTGCCCAAGCGTTGGAGCGAGGCCTTCACTGTGGACCAGATGAAGACAGTCAAACCTTGCGTTCTCTCGTTGGTTGTAACTTCGCACACAACACTTGCTAACGAGAAGGTTAGCGTACAACTTGATATCGACTATGTAAGTACATAATGATTCGTCTTTTATCTTAAGTAATTACATAACTATAGTTATTTTCCAACAAATTAACATAAAAAGAGATGGAAGAGAGAGAGAGAAGTTCATAGTATGGCTGATGCGGTTTTTTAATATTACCTACGTCTTATACTGACAGAGTTTGGGGTTACCAACCCTATGAGTGAATACCAAAACTGGGTTCCATTGAATCGTTTTCTAAGAAAAGTTAATAGCCGTTTAGAAGGGATGTATGTAAAAGTTTTACTCAATTATATATATATATATATACATAAGTTTATATAAGTTAATAATATAATTGTTTCCTTTTTATTTTTCAGACCAATGAGTTCGCTCAAGAAAACTCTGGAAAAAGTAAAAAAACTAGAGTGTAATCCACACACACACACACACACACACACACACACACACACACACACACACACACACACACACACACACACACACACACACACACACACACACACACACACTAACACGCGCGCGCGCGCGCTTAGATTATAATAAATGCATGACTGATGTTTCACATATTTTTATGTATATGTATGTGTAGAGAGCTTATGTTGTGATTAATTATTGTATTATTGTAATCTGGAATGATTCATATATTGTTTATTTTTTATTTTTTTAAGACTAAAAAGATCACGCAATATGTAGGACACATGTTACTAATGCATGTTACTTTAAAAATTATTAAAAGAGAAATAGAACATAAAAACAACAGGTTATATTGTAAGTGTGATTTCATTAAATTACACAGATATATAAAAGCAGAACATTTTGTTAAACCGCTACATGGAAACACACAATATCGTGAACAGATATCTACAAAAAACCTAACAGAACAGAAAAGCGATTTGAATAAATTCTTTAAAAAACAATTTTACACGTTTTTCCCACAAACATCCTATTGCAAGTATCATAACATACAGTACACCCACAAAGACGATGAAGTACATGCAAAAACAAAATGGCTTGAACAGATATATCATATGAAGTATAGATTTTCTGACAATATATACTGTACATAACTGAGAAAATATTTGTGGTCTGTAGTAGAACGTGTTTTGCCAGGTAATGCATAGTAATTCTTTTGTTGTAATTAGCAGTTGCCTTATGCATATGGATGTGTGGGTGTGTAAAGAGCGAGCTTAGAGCTAGTTGTTAACTGCTATTATTTTGCATAATTATGTAACACTTGATATCCTAAACGAATATCAACATAAGACATGTCAGAAAAGAAAAGTGATTTTAAAAAATCCTTAATACAGTTTTACATAACATTGTATCACGTATGTAACATGGAATACAACCACAACGATGAAGTACAAAATGGTTTGAACATATATACTAACACTATATACTGATCATATTTGTGGTCTGTAGTAGTGATAATGCATAGTAATTGTCTTGTTGTAATTTACAATTCTCTTATGGATGTAAAGAGAGAGAGAGAATGGATGTAAAGAGAGAGAGAGAGAGAGAAAGAGAGAAAGATTATTTTGTATACATATTTGTGGTCTGTAGTAGTGGTAATGTATAGTAATTGTCTTGTTGTAATTTACAATTCTCTTATGGATGTAAAGAGAGAGAGAGAAAAAGATTATTTTGTATAATTATGTAACACTTAATATTCTAAACAGATATCTACAGAAGACGTGACAGAAAATTATTTTTAATAACTCCTTTTCAAAAAATGTATGACATTGTATCATGTGTGTAACATACATAGACCTGAACAGAATTGTCTTGTTGTAATTTACAATTCTTTTATGAATGTAAAGAGAGAGAGAGATAGAGAGAGAGAGAGAGAGAGAGAGAGAGAGAGAGAGAGAGAGAGAGAGAGAGAGATTATTTTGTATAATTATGTAACACTTAATATTCTAAACAGATATCTATAGAAGACGTGTCAGAAAGAGAAAATGATTTTTAATAAATCGTTTTCAAAAAATGTATAACATTGTATCATGTATGTAACATACATAGGGCTGAACAGATTTACTGGCAATATATACTGTACACAATTGTAAAAAATATTTGTATGGTAATGTTCAGTAATTACCAATTGTATTATGCATGTAGATGTGCGTGTGTAGTCTATAAAGATTGAGCTTAATTTTGTACAATTATGTAATACATAATATTCTAAACAGATATCTACAGAAGGCGTGACAGAAAGAGAACGTGATTTTTTAATAAATCCTTTTTAAAAAATGCATAACATTGTATCATGTACGTAACATACACAGGCTAAAACAGATTTACTAACAATATATACTGTACACAATTGTAAAATATATTTTTGTGGTAATGTATAGTAATTACCAATTGTCTTATGTGTAAAAATCTTTCAATTTTATTAAAAAAAATATATGAAATATATATCGCATTTGTTATTATACCCTTTATACAAATACAATAATGTAATTCCTATCGTACGCTTTCAACACATACAACATACATTGTTACACATAAAACAATTCTATGAACCAAGACCATAATATAATTCCTATCGTGCGCTTTCAGTACATACATTGTTACACAATAATAAAAAATAATTTACTTACTATAATTTCAACCAAACCCTTTTTTTTTATAAACGGCACCCTTCACTACAAACATATACAACGATTATAAGTATACACAAAAAACAAATACACTTTGTAGAATAATTATTATGCGCTCCATCAATACGCGACGTAACAGTGAAATGTGACTCGTCACAGACCTCATGCGTTTCGTTACAAAAAACCTGTTTTTAGCGCCGTACGACACACAGACACACACACACACACCGCATGTCGTATAGACCTCAGCTCAGCTGGCTTCAAAAAACCAGTTTTCAGAGTGTGTGCATACCGATGAGATTGGAACAAATATATTCATACACTTAAAATATTTCAGTGAGAAGTGTCCACATACAATCAAATTCTGTAATATAATAACATCCTCAGACAAACATATATAATGCAATATATACGCTGGACTCTACTGCTACAAAACGCACAAATTGAGGTCCCGTGAATGCTCGTCGCGCAGTATTTGCATTTAAAAGCCGTTCCTTCTGTTTTCTCCATCGTCGAATACAGGATTCGTCAATATCGAATTTTCTTGCGGCTACGCGATTGCATGTTTTTTCTGCATGTTGTATTACAATTAATTTATAATTCGCATCGTACGTATTACGTTTATTTTTTGGAATTTGATTTGACTGCATACCTTTAGTCTCCACAATATCACTCATACCGCAAACGCACTACAAAAACGCCGAATGAGAACAAAGTACAGATAAGCGATGTTGTCGCTGTTACACCAGGTATAACTTTGAATTTCGTTAGCGCGCGAATACAAGCCGCAGGCCAAATTAGCGACCATGTTTTTAGGAGAAAAAGTGCGGCCTGTATTCGGAACAATACGATAATTTCACCAAAAGGTTTCAGAGTAATGAATATTACAGTTGGATGGAATGCGCTTCAATTTGTCCACTCAGCCGACTGAATCTATCATGTTTTGAGAATGCAGTGGCTGCTTCGTTAACAACATTATTCAACCTTTCAGATATACTGCGCCTTGTATACGAGGAAATCCACTTGTTACATAAATACAATTTAACTATCCACTTACCTTGATTTGTAGACTTTCTCGTTTCATACACTATTGGTGTACAAAAACTGTCAACACTAACAATGATTTAATCTAATAACGATACTTTCACAACACATACCGGTAACAAAAGAATAAAGGAAACTGAACAAAACCGACGCGACACACAGCAAGTACGAATTACGATATTTTTAGGGAATTCCTCGAGTCGAGTGCTGCTCTCTTTGTTTTGAGTGCGCACGCAGTGCAGTGTACACGGAGAGAAAGTTGGTGCTGTAGCAGGTCGACATCTAACGTCCTTCTTTGGAACTATGTTGGTTCAACAATTCTCTCCGTGTAGCAAGGTGTCCGCCCAAGGTTACTCTACTACATCAGCACGTTAGTTGTCTAGCTGCTACAGCACCAAATTTTTCTCTGTGTAGCCAACATACTCTAGGTAAAGGTAAACGTAAATGTGAACGCACATCTGTCCGTGCTGCACCGTCCGAATTTTCGAAATTCATATGAAAAACTTCGCAATATGTACAAGCACGCGCACGGTTTTTTCATATTTTTTTGAAGTTTTTGTAAATTTTTAATTTTTTAAATCGCGGGTGACACCCGGGGCGGACCGCCCCCCTAGCTACGCCTCTGTGTACAAGATATATAATATATACCAAGTCCTTAAGTAAAAATTAAAAATGTCTATGGTTCTTACGTGCTGTACACAAGAAACAGTAACGAAATGAACAACTAGTTGAGTTATGATGTTTCCAGTCACATTGTCGTAACTCGTTATATAATGCATTAATGCTAAAAGAGTACATCATATAATACACTCCCCAAAAAATTTATTTTTGGAAATACATGTTTTTCTGTATGAAGGTATTCAATTCTGTGGTATTTGCAAAGAGATATTTGTTTTGTCATCGGAACTAATGTGTTGAAGTTATTTTTAAACATCATCAAATGTACGACTTCTTTTTTCTAGTTGTACAACACATTTCCATTTTTTAAGTCTAGTGTATCGACGTAATGGTTCATTAAACCTTTCTTTTTTAATAGTACTATGAAATTTTATGTACTCGAACTGACAAAATAGTCTATTAAGCACGCCAACTTCTCGTTTAACAAGTTTCAATGTTATATTTCTTTTATCATATCCTGATATCTTTTTTTATTCTGAAAAAATAAAAAAAAAGTTATTAGCTTGCGAAATAAAACTATTTTTGTATGAACTTTTATGATATATTCTTTCACTACCCTCCTCCAAACAACAGTCAAATTATTTTTCACTTGCACAAAAAGCCTTTGTACATCTACTTTCGTTACGTCAATGACAAACAAATAATTCATAACAGTACATGTTTTACAGACACTTACATACATACATATATTATATTCATGTTAGCTAGTCCTTATGTTTAAACTCTGTTTCATATAGGGCTAATATTCTTTGTAACTGCTTTTGCCGCGTTACAAATCCAGGGAACCCCTCGTAATTAAACTCCGTTAATTAGATGGGCTGCCTACGTTGTAACAGAATTGATCACAAATAATTAATGTAACAAATTACTCACTAACTGTGTAAGGAAACAATGGCAAGGTATACAATTGATTTAAGCACTCATCATATGTGTGTAACAAGAAGACTTCTCTTTATTTAACATTTAAAAAAACATCTACTGGCAGATCCCATGACATTACTAATTCAATTATTAAGTTATTTGAAAGGTTTCTTTAAACTTTGAGATCAACTTGATTTTATATATCTACACCACGGATCCGGGTAAACTTTCTGTATGTCTGCAATTAAACTTTTAATTGTACTCATTTCATGGTATTAGCTTGCAAGACTTTCTTTTATTCAACCATTTGAAGAATGGTATTATTGCTTGAATTATAATGCTCTACATTAGCATATAAACTGTTACAACGTATGAAGTTAGAATAGATACATGAAATTCTTATATTTAATTTATAAGTCTTTACAAAGTTAATAGTTTCTGAAAAGTCTCTTTCAAGATGTGTTGTGTAACAAATATTAGTAACCCTCGATAGACAGGCTATCGAGTCACCTTTTAATTGGTATGCAGAAGACTCGTCCTTGGGTATCAGTCTTGGGAAACAGGAACAGCTACGTCGTCATCTCGGTCTGGCCTTCCTCTGTAAAGGGCTCCAAAGGTTCGCAGGTTGAACAATATGTCGTGTAGATATCTACGATGATCTTGTAGATTCTCGGATGTCCCGATCTGCATCTTCTGTCACGTGCAGTAGAATTCGTGGCTTCTGATGGTTCACATGTCCGGGTATGACTTTGGAATTGTTGTTATTTGTTCAAGCACGATGTCATCTTGTGTTACACTCTTTGTTACGTTTCGATACTTTTTGTTTTACATTACTATATTAATTAACACATCCAGATATTTTAAACAACTACATCTGGTACACCATCTTAAGGTGAAGCAAAATATCGTTAACATATTTTAAGCGCACAGCTCCTACGTCTATACTGTACGAAGTCACCATTGCAAGAGAGAGAAATTCCGCTCCCTTCGCCTGGTACTGGGCAAAAGTTAGTGGGACAATTTCCGCGCGAGAATATAGTTCCTAACTATATTTAAGTTAACATTTTTTATTTATACAAACTATCCCTAAACAAATATACATAATTTAAATCAGTGGTTTTAGCGACTATTTATGTCTTCAGATTTTTAATTATTATTAACATTAATCTTTTTATCTTATTCTAACTTACACAAGACTCTGAAAGCATGTCGAGTCTGGAATCAACAGGACAGCGCCTGCTTACAATCAAAGGGTTAAATACTATATTAATAACTCTTTACAATTTATCTTTTTATTAGAGTATCTTATAACTAATTAACTACTGCTTCCTCTCATACTGAGTACATACAGGTATTTTATATTAATACAGTGAGATTTAAATGGCTTAAGAGCTCGCAACCTTAATTTTTTTTTAATTTTTATTTTCTTGATTATTGGTACAATTTAAATCGTCACAGACTCCACCGCTTAAATTGCACGCTACGGTTAAGCCTTTTTGAGTCTAACTCACTATTGGGGACTGGGAGTTTGAATGGGTTTAGTGTGTGTAATTTCTTTCACATAGTTGTTGTACACTTTACAACGTTGTCCACATAGTTATTACCTATAGTTACAACACAGTACACTTTATATTCTTATGAACTACCTTTTTTTTTTTACATACTATTTACACTAAATATTTACACAATTAAAACACAAAGCTCTTTCTTATCTCTATCACTTAATTTTACTACCGGTTTTTTGTTTGTCTTACTCTCTCTTCTATAGAGTAACTTTCTAAATCTTTACTATTTAGAATTCTATCTTTTCTTCTGTGAGTCCTATATAACTCATGTAGTTAATGAGTGTTAGTACCCATCTAGTTAATGATTATTCATTAATGCATACTTCGCAGAACTGGAACTCAGGTTGATCAGGCCTCGTTTCCAAACTCTACGTTTTACATTTTTTTTTTTTTACGTGGATTCAGAAATATAATTTTCTTTACTGCCTAGTATTCCTTTTTCTTTTTTGGGTTATACTATACCGTCACTTCTTCTTATATAACTTTAGTTGCGAAATATGCGTTCTCCGCACATATTTCTGAGTTGCAGGTTCGCACAGGGCTACTGTAACTGGAGTTAGGTACTTTTGGATTTGGTAAGGGCCACACCATCTGAATGATAGTTTCGAGGTGGTCTTATCAATCGCACTACTAATGGGGTGAGTCTTGTACATTACTAAGTCACCTACTTGGTACCTGACTGAGTTGCTATGATTACCTTTCTCGTGGTATCTTCTGGATTTTTCCAAGCTTGCTCTCAAGTTAGAGCGGGCTTTGTTCCATATTCGCTTTATCTGCTTATCCGTTATTTGCGACTGGGAGTACGATTAGTGTCAGTGTGTGAAGTTATTTTTTATTATTATTGCACAGTTTTTTTTTTTTTTTTTTCTTTAAATGACTTTGTTCATTTAAATGATCGCCTTCGTGAAATTCCCTTTTTCTTACTTCTTAAGTACTAACCTACATTTTAATCTTAATACTAATTTCCAAACCTTAGATTGGAATGATCCCTACTTATCCGTAACTCACAACATCCCGGCCCGACTGACACCAGCTTACTCTAACTAAGGAAGTTAGCTTTCAGCATTTATTAATGATCCTTGGCACCTGTCTGCCCTATCATTACCCTTTCAGTCGGCGCCGTTGTGACCTGTTACGTTACATTTATAATCACTACATGATTATATCTCATAAACTTATTTCTAATGTGATCTAAAGAGGATCCCATACTCCACTTTAGATCACTGGTTTGAGAGAAGCGGAACCTTACGAAGATAATTCTCTTTTATCTCTTTTAACAATACTTAAACAAACTATGCGGGAGGGGAGACACTTTACAATGCATTGTCATACTCACTAGGGGTGGTTTTCCATTGTTCAGGCTAGCACCGGTTTATCACCATTGGAAGGGTGCGTTCGGGGTTGCTTAGTACAATTCCTACAATACTGAACACGCTTTTATTTTCTCTAACTGGCCACCACTGGGAGTGTTTACAATATGCAACTGAACTTTTATTATTATTTTCTTTTTTCCTACTTACTTCTACACTTCACACAATTTTAGTATAACTTAGGATTTGTTTAGCTCTAGTATTTAAATCAATTATTATTATTCCCTTTATTATTTATTAAACTACTTTGGGGATTTAAGAAACGCTCCTAGAACTATCGTCTATTTAATCACCATATTTATTTAGCACACTTTATATTCACAAGTTGGTTCCGTTTTACTAGATGATGTTTAGCTAACATGTCCGCTAATTCTTGGCTGATTAAGCTTCTACTAGATCCCGAATCAATTAAGGCGATGGGGGATGTAACGCCTAAGTCGACTTGTATTAATGGTAGTAGATTATTTTTCCATTTACATCTATTAATCGCATTACACTTTTCACGAAATTCTTGCACATAGGGGTCGATATCTTTCGCACCTTTTTTGTTTTTCACTTGGTTACAGAATAATTCATTCTTATTATTATTGGTTTCTTTTAGTTTACCTAGTTTCGAGTAGCTGCGGAAGACACAGGTTTTCGGGTCTCCCTGCCTTACATGTTTTTTTGAATTGGGGTTATTCCGTTCCAATGGCTTACTTTTGCACTCTCTTCTTATGTGCCCATATTTGCCACAATTATTACAGGTGGGTTTTCTGCGAGGTGGGTACTTGGTTTCCGCTTTATCTGGGTTTACAGTTAACTTACCCGCTTTGCGCACATGGTGAGGTCTACTAGAAACTTGTCTTTCATACGAGGTTGTTACATCAGGCAGTAGTGCTCGCAATTGATGTCTATTAGTTCCAGAGGTTTTCATTGCTTCTCTATTTTGATCTGAGTACCATACATTTGAAGAATGGATACTGCACTGTTCTAGATCAGCAATTGTATTGGGTCTATTCATCAATGATAGTCGAGATCTTTCTTCAGGTGACACTCCTATTAAAATGGTGTCCACCAGTTGTGTTTCATTCCAGCTTACACGTAGTAGTCGAGAGGACTCCCTAATATCGGAGATGTAGTGAGCTAATCTCTCCTGATGTCCTTGTACTCGGAGTACTGTCTTCCTTTTTATTTCCTCATAGATGCCGGTGGGAATAAAGTATTTTATTAAAGAACTATGTAGGTCTTCTACTGGGAATGTAGAGGTTAGGGCTTCTAGGACACGATTTTTTAACGGGGGTTTACACTTTGGTAACAGAACTTGTAAAATTTGCCAGTCATTCAGCTGCTGTAGATCCTTTATCTGAAGAAGATAACTAATAAATGTTAGTAATTTGGAAACATTTAAACCATCTGTATAAGGGATTTCGGTTAAAATCTTCTCCACAGGGTGAGTCATTTTTCCGTATAGATCTGCGTTATAGTTCACGTGGGTAATTCCTCGATGAGGGTGATTAGATTCATTGGGGGTGTTGGTAAATTCATTATTTCCGGGACGAAACTGAAAATGCTCGGGAGGAGGGACATTTACATCTGTATCAGTATTTTGTCTGGGTTCGCTTGCACTTGCGATACGATAGGTGAGTTCCGATCCGAGTTAGGCGGGGGTAAACCAGTGGTGGGGGATTGTACTGGGGAGATGTGTAATTTCATTAATGATTTCTCTATTTCGTCCATCCTGAATGAGTCGGATTTTCGTCTTAAATCGTTGATAATTGAAGGTAAGCGGCGTAGAGCTTCGTCTGCTAGCTTTTGTACATCAACGGGTATTTCAGTGAGATTCGGCCAGATCGACAAATTTTTTATTCGCCTGTTTAAATGCTCTATTCTCTGGGTAGTCCGCAAAATTTTTTGCCGGAGATTTCTCGTCTTGGAGTGTTTGAGACAATAAGTATAGTTCACTATACTTGGCATTACATATTTCTTTCTCGCTTTCATAATCGAGTTGGCTTAGATTGTTTAATTGCACGGGCGCATCAAATCCACATTCGCGAATTGAACTTCGTAATTCCGCGACTGTTACATCAGCATGGGGTAGTCCACGCAAAAGGGCTTCGTAAGACAGCTCGTCTTTTAATAACAAATCCGGGTTAAATTGGGCCATTTTGTTCTAACACATTAGCACGTACTTAAAATTAATACTAGTATATTACACATATATTACATATACATATAATAAATTCATCAGTAATCAATTTACACAAATTAGAAAAGAACAACTTCTCTTCTAAGGGAGAGACAGAAATCACACACACATATCTTTCAAGGTTAAATAGCCGATCAGCTGTTTAATGGAATGTAGGTCAGAGGGTGGCCTACATATTTAGTTAACAAAGGAGGGTTGAGCGTGTGTGACAATGGGGTGTTTGCTTTTACATATTATTGTCTACACAATGCGAGTGAATAACACCAACGACCGGTATAAACACGAGAAAAAGGGAGCGCAATCTTATGCAACACATTTATTATTATTCCGCTTAGACAACACTTTGGCTTCGTTCATTCATAAACTTTTCTCAATTAAATAATTACTTATTTTGTTCACAAGTTTTAAATCACGAAGTTCTACTTAATTACTTTATTATTATTAACAAAGTTATTTTTAATCAAATTTTGTTTATAACACATACTAGTGTATGTAAGCTAGATAGTTGGACATACACTGTGCAGAATGATTCAGGAAACAACAGGTTATAGATTGTCGTAAACAAACCTGTTACAGATTGTTCGGTTGACCAAAATTGTTATGCTTGGTCACAATTCATTTATGCAAGTACTTACATCGAATTATGCAGGTTCCTACTGGCCTATAGAATGCAAAAGCTACATGCATTGTATGACGCTAAGGATATTTTACTTATACATACTACCATCTACGTAACTTAATACATATTACGTTATTTAATAGTGTATTAAATATGTTTTGAACATTACATTTATTAAAGTAACTTTCTGAGTGCATATATCAATATTATATATTTAGTTATTGTTCATACAATTTATCCACGCATATTGAATGCAATTTTGTTTTTGACACTATATACACAATTAAAACTCTTTCCTTTGTTTCCTTTATTTTTTTTGAATGACGCAATTTGTTTGCTTATAACACTTTATAAAATTTAGCATAGCGGCACAATTTTGTGACACTCTGTAAACAATTACCCTTTTATTTTTTTACAAGTAAGCAGAGAGGCGCATTTCTGTAACTGCTTTTGCCGCGTTACAAATCCAGGGAACCCCTCGTAATTAAACTCCGTTAATTAGATGGGCTGCCTACGTTGTAACAGAATTGATCACAAATAATTAATGTAACAAATTACTCACTAACTGTGTAAGGAAACAATGGCAAGGTATACAATTGATTTAAGCACTCATCATATGTGTGTAACAAGAAGACTTCTCTTTATTTAACATTTAAAAAAACATCTACTGACAGATCCCATGACATTACTAATTCAATTATTAAGTTATTTGAAAGGTTTCTTTAAACTTTGAGATCAACTTGATTTTATATATCTACACCACGGATCCGGGTAAACTTTCTGTATGTCTGCAATTAAACTTTTAATTGTACTCATTTCATGGTATTAGCTTGCAAGACTTTCTTTTATTCAACCATTTGAAGAATGGTATTATTGCTTGAATTATAATGCTCTACATTAGCATATAAACTGTTACAACGTATGAAGTTAGAATAGATACATGAAATTCTTATATTTAATTTATAAGTCTTTACAAAGTTAATAGTTTCTGAAAAGTCTCTTTCAAGATGTGTTGTGTAACAAATATTAGTAACCCTCGATAGACAGGCTATCGAGTCACCTTTTAATTGGTATGCAGAAGACTCGTCCTTGGGTATCAGTCTTGGGAAACAGGAACAGCTACGTCGTCATCTCGGTCTGGCCTTCCTCTGTAAAGGGCTCCAAAGGTTCGCAGGTTGAACAATATGTCGTGTAGATATCTACGATGATCTTGTAGATTCTCGGATGTCCCGATCTGCATCTTCTGTCACGTGCAGTAGAATTCGTGGCTTCTGATGGTTCACATGTCCGGGTATGACTTTGGAATTGTTGTTATTTGTTCAAGCACGATGTCATCTTGTGTTACACTCTTTGTTACGTTTCGATACTTTTTGTTTTACATTACTATATTAATTAACACATCCAGATATTTTAAACAACTACATCTGGTACACCATCTTAAGGTGAAGCAAAATATCGTTAACATATTTTAAGCGCACAGCTCCTACGTCTATACTGTACGAAGTCACCATTGCAAGAGAGAGAAATTCCGCTCCCTTCGCCTGGTACTGGGCAAAAGTTAGTGGGACAATTTCCGCGCGAGAATATAGTTCCTAACTATATTTAAGTTAACATTTTTTATTTATACAAACTATCCCTAAACAAATATACATAATTTAAATCAGTGGTTTTAGCGACTATTTATGTCTTCAGATTTTTAATTATTATTAACATTAATCTTTTTATCTTATTCTAACTTACACAAGACTCTGAAAGCATGTCGAGTCTGGAATCAACAGGACAGCGCCTGCTTACAATCAAAGGGTTAAATACTATATTAATAACTCTTTACAATTTATCTTTTTATTAGAGTATCTTATAACTAATTAACTACTGCTTCCTCTCATACTGAGTACATACAGGTATTTTATATTAATACAGTGAGATTTAAATGGCTTAAGAGCTCGCAACCTTAATTTTTTTTAAATTTTTATTTTCTTGATTATTGGTACAATTTAAATCGTCACATCTTATCCAAAAAACAATATTTTTTGAAAATAATTTTTTTCAGCATGAAGGTATTCTATTCTGTGGTACTTGCAGAGAGATATTTGTTTTACCACCGGGAATAATGTTTTTAAGTTATTTCTAAATACATCATCAAATATATTTCTCATTTTTACTAGTTCCTTAACACGTTTTGTCGATATCCATATATTAGCTTCATTTAATTGTTTATAAAAATTTTCGTTTCTAATAGAACAATGTAACTGTATGTAATCACACTGACAAAATAGTCACTTATTTTCAAGCATCCCAGTTTGACACTTAACAATGTTTACTGTTACATTTCCCCCATCATATCCTGATATCTTTTCCTTTCTGAAAAATAAAATTAAAAAAATGTTATTAGGTTATGTATTTGTTAACACGAAACTATATTTGTATAACCTCTGTTTTATTTCAGAACCCCCCCTTTATTTCATTTTGTCCTTCACGAAATAACACGATGGAGCCCATTTTCGATGTTCGCTCATAGGTTCGTCACCCTTTCCCTATTTTTGAAGCATGATCCCACAGAAAGCACACCGTTCCGCATCACTGTAGGAAGCACTACAATCACAAACATCATGTTGTGACCGGGGTGATACATAAAATAAAATCCCGCGGCAGCCATATCAGTATGGCTAATGAATTTCCCCGGCCATGTCGCGAAAGTTTTACGCCTTTCTCCCACAGAATGATATAAATCTGATTTATCCAAAACTTCCATCATAACGGTAGAAGTACAAATGATCGTATGAGCTAGCGTACACGTATATATGTATGTCTCGTGAACCTATCAACGGCTACCTTGTTATTATTCATTCTGTAATTAATTCTTAAATTAAAAAAAGTCATCAGTAGCAACAATGTTTTAAAAAATTTAAAGTAATTTAAAATTTTTTTAAAATTCTTGTTATTATTCATTCCTTAATTAATTCTTAAAATTTAAAAACGTCATCGGTAGCAACAATGTTTAAAAAAATTAAGTAATTTAAACATTTGTTAAAAATCCTTCACCATTAATTAACTAAAACTTTCACCAACGTCACCATGGAAATTATATTTACTTTGTCTGGAAAAGAAAAAAAAGAAACAAATTAATAAGGAGGTGTTTTTTGCAATTCTTAAATAAAAAAACATAACTACTAAAGTAATATTGTACTTACATAATCAATATCAAGCTGGACGCTTATTTTTTCGTTCCCCAGCGACGTGTGCGAAGTAACTCTTAGTGACAAAACACAGGGTTTTATTGTTGCCATCTGGTCTTCTGTAAAAAAGTCACTCCAACTCTTTGGTAGAGTAAAATTTTTTATCTTGTGTCTGTGGACACGCTCCAGTTTCTTCAAGATCTACTACCATCGACTTCCCATATCTCGTGCTTATAAACTTCATACATAAAATATGATATTTCGCGTTGATCTGTAGACTGTTCTAGTCCCTGCGTGGTAAAAACGCAGGAACTGACTTTGCTTGGCTCACGATAGACTCCATAGTGACCAACTGATGATTTTCAATAGAAAATGTACACTTATTTATACTGTTCTCCCCCTCATGACCACCGTACACCGTTCCCCCTCTAGCTACTCGGTCATGCCCCCCCCCAGGCCACAGGATTTCTTCAGCCTTCTGTCTTGTGCACCTTGCTTCCCCAGAGGTTGTTGTCTTCTGCACGGTAACTTCTTGCCTCCGGCAATGCCCCCCCCAGCCATGGTAGTGGTCACAGCTGCTAGAGTTTGTTGTCTTCTGCCGGACACATCGTACCTCCAAAAATGATACCCCCCCTGGTAAAGCTTACAGGTTGTCACTTGCCACTGCTTCGGTCACGGTCACATCTGCCAATGATCCTCCTCACCTGCCACTTCTACCCCCCCTTCGTGAGAGGTTGTTGGTGGCTACGCTTGTTGTCTTCTGCCTTTTCCATCTTGCCTCCGGGAATGATACCCCTCCCCGTCCTCCCGCAGGTAATGCTAAGACGTTGTTGTCTTCTGCCACTGCTACGGTCACGGACGCCTTGTTCGCGGCAATGATCCCCCTCACCATCTGTCTTCTACCATCGCTACGCCCTGTCCCCTTGCACACCGCTGCGAGAGTTTGTTGTCTGGTCACGGTCACATCTTACCTCCGGGAATGATACCCGTCCCCGGAAATGCTAAGAGTTTGTTGTCTTCTGCACGGTCACGGACGCCTTGTTCGCGGCAATGATCCCCCTCACCATCCGCGCGACATGTCTTCTGCCATCGCTACACCCTGTCCCCTTGCACACCGCTGCGAGAGTTTGTTGTCTGGTCACGGTCACATCTTGCCTCCGGGAATGATACCCCTCCCCGGTAATGCTAAGAGTTTGTTGTCTTCTGCTACGGTCACGGACGCCTTGTTCGCGGTCACTTCTACACCCTGTCCATTTGTCTTCGAGAGGTCGTTGTCTGGTCACGGCCACTTCTGTGCAACCCCCTCCTTATTACAGTGTGCAGTCACTGTCACTTCTTGTGTACGCCTCAAACTTCTTAGTCGAACTTATATTGTTCGGTTGCATCGCTTCTTCCTACAGTGTACGACTGATACTCGTGTCAACCACAATGAGCTTGCCAACTAGCAATGAACAGCGCACAATCAAAGGTAATGTAGTTACTATTAAATTTATTTTTCCATCTAATACACATGACATACAAACATTATTTGAAACATACAAAGACATACTAATAAAGCGAATATGTGATGAAACTATTACAATGAATAACTATGTAAAGTGGTATTTGGCTACATGTGTCTCTTTTACAAAGCTTATTAACGATATTAACGAAGAAAGTGTTATTTGCACGGCGGTATTTCGGTCCCTAACTAATTTATACTCATCTTACGATGATAACATCGGTGAACAGTATTCGACGAGTTGTGCAAAAATAACCGAGAGCGTAGAAAACTTCACACGTGACGGGAGTGGGTGGGTTGAAGACGGTGTAGAGTCATTGGAAGTCAACATAACAAAATACGTTACACTAGAGGCATCAAGTTTTCTCCCTACACCTTTCAAATTAAAAAAGAAGAAGGCAATTGTAAACATACAAAACTTTAGTGATAAAAAATGTTTTTTGTGGTCTGTGCTGGCGGGTCTACACCCGATTGCGAGAAACGCGTATCGTTTAGCACACTACGTCCCGTACGAAAATGAACTTAACATGGACGGTATTGAGTACCCTGTGCAAGTGAACAATATTAAACGGTTCGAAAAATTTAACGAGAACATATCAATAAACGTTTTTGCATACGAAGATGAAATATACCCATTACGAATGACTGAATACCGCGGTAGGAAGTATCACCTTAACCTTCTTCTACTGTGCGACGCGAACAACTCTAAACACTACTGCTTGATAAGAAGCCTTTCGCGTCTGCTTTCTTCATTAACAAAACATCGCGCCTCTTCGTTTTATTGCAATTATTGCTTACACAGATTTTCAGATAACAGTGACTCGGACGCGGCTCAGAAGCGACTTGAAGAACACGAAATTTATTGTTCCCAGCATGGTGCACAAAAAGTAAAACTTCCTGCTGAAAATGGTAGGTGGATGTTTTTTAAAATTATACACTATGTCACAGGGTTCCTTACACGGTGTACGCTGATTTTGAATCGTTCATCGTTCCGATAGCTGAAAAGAAATCGGGGAACGTGGCACACCATATACCCGGCAGCTTCTGTTATGTGATAGTTGATTGGACCGGGAAAGCCGTAAAGGAACCGGTACTATACCGTGGTAAGGACATAGTGGACACATTTTTATGTATGCCGTTAGAAGATATTGCTCGGTTAAATAGAGTCTTCAATGAACCTGTAAACATGACTACGAACGATGAACGTAATTTCAAAACGCGACACACTGTCACCTGTGCAAGAAACAGTTAACGGACGAAAAGGTTCGCAACCACTGTCACGTAACGGGACGATATTTGGGTGCTGCACATAATGCGTGTAATATAAATTATAAAGTTGCAACTCACGTACTTCCACAATTTGAGCGGATACGACTGTCATCATTTGATGCAAGGTTTTGGGAAATATAAACAAGAAGAATTAACGTGTATAGCTACTACCAGCGAACGGTACATTTTGGTTTCACTCGGACCGCTCCGCTTTCTCGACTCGTTTCGCTTTATGAACGCTTCTTTGGAAAAGCTCGTATCCAAACTCTCAAAAGATAAATTTAAAATTCTTCAGCAGTTTTACAAGGTTAATCTTGATCTACTGCTACGTAAAGGTGTCTACCCATACGAATACGTTACCGATGAATCTAAATTTAACGAGACGCAGCTACCGACACAGAAATACTTTTACAATGGGTTGACAGACTCACCTGTAGACGAAGAAGATTATGTACACGCGCAAGCGGTTTGGTCGGCGTTTGATATGAAAACGTTTGGTGAATATCACGATCTCTACTTAAAGACGGACGTACTTCTGTTGGCTGATGTTTTTGAAAACTTTAGAAACATGAGCATGCAGTACTATGAACTGGATCCGTGCAATATGTTTACCGCCGCCGGCTTAGCGTGGAACGCGATGTTAAAAATGACCGGTGTTCAGTTGGAGTTACTGATGGAACTAAACATGCACCTGTACGTTGAAAATGGGACAAAAGGCGGTGTAGCGATGATATCTAATCGATATGCTAAAGCCAACAATCCATACGTTCCCGATTATGATGAGATGAAACCACATAACTATTTATTGTACCTTGATTGTACGAACCTCTATGGGACGGCTATGACACAACCTTTACCTCTTTCCGGTTTTCGTTGGTTGGAACGCAACGAGATAGATACGCTAGACGTGCGCACGTTACGTGACGATGACGAGACAGGTTATATCCTTGAAGTCGATTTGAGCTATCCGCAACAACTACACGATCTACACACAGACTATCCGTTAGCACCTGAAAAGCGTACTATGTCTGACGATATACTCTCACCGTACTGTTACATGATGAAGATGATGAAAGACTTTGCTTGCAGTAATGTAAAAGTAGAGAAACTGATTACATCACTAGAGGACAAGAAGAAGTATATCATACATTACAGAACTCTGAAACTCTATCTTGAACTCGGTATGGAGTTGAAAGAAATTCATCGTGTGTTGTCGTTCAGACAGAGCGCGTGGTTGAAACCGTTTATTGAGTTTAACACGGCACGTCGAAAGGAAGCAAAAAACGAATTCGAAAGAAATTTTTTTGAAATTAATGAATAACGCACCGTACGGTAAATCGTTAGAAAACGTATCGATTTCCAGTTGGTTACAAACAAAAGTAAACTCCATAAACTAACGGCCAGTCCTAGGCTACAACACTATTTTGTATACAATGAAAATCTGGTCGGTGTTACAATGAAAAAACAATCAATCACTTTAAACCGTCCTTTGTACGTCGGCTTTTCGGTACTTGATATAAGTAAATTAATAATGTACCGGTTTCATTACGGCTTTACATTAACAACGTATGGATCACGTGCGCGGTTATGCATGACAGACACTAATTCATTATTATATGACATACAGACCGATGATGTTTACAAAGAAACGTCTGGATCTGTTTGATACGTCTGACTACCCTACAACACATCCGTGTCATAGTAACATCAACATGAAGAAGTTGGGTACCTTCAAAGACGAAACTAAAAGTATACCAATACTCGAATTTGTCGGTTTACGTGCAAAGTGTTATTCCTTTGCCACATTAAACGATAAAGAGAAGAAAGTAGCAAAAGGTGTTCCCCGTTCTGCCATCAAGAATCAATTAAAACATCAACAGTACAAGCAGTGCGTAAAGACACGGTGTCAAATCTACACGACTGCGCAGACTATTCGCAGTGGACAACACAATATATAGTCTATACAAAACAGATCGTCAAACAATCTCTGTCGCCGTTCGATGATAAACGTTATATACTGGATGATGGTGAAAGAACTCAGGCTTACGGTCATTATCGAATTGGAACTCCCATAATACAACAATCCCGAAAGTCCGTTATAGTGTACGCGTCCAACATACGCTGATCGTGACGCTATAAGACACGCTTTCCTGATTAACATAGTATCAGTATCAATGGTGAAGGCAGTGAGTTTCTGTGAAAACGTGTCTGTGTATCTCGTACCGAAATTTTGCGATTCACGTTTCGGGTGGCGGGAACATGAATCAGAATACGAACAGCTTACGCAGAACCATTGCGATGGAATTGCACCGACCGGTGAGAAGGAATTTTCCCAGACGTGCGGTGGAGGTGAAGGGATTGCACGATCTATACCAAGCGGATTTAGTAGAAATGATACCACATGTCAAGTGGAAGAAGGGTTACAAGTAGCTATCTGATGACTGTAATAAACGCGTTTAGCAAATTTGCGTATGCGATTCCATTAAAAACGAAAACGGGCGTTGAAGTAGCACGTGCACTCGAACCAATACTAAATAAAAATAAAATTAAGTATCTTCAAACGGATCAAGGTAAAGAGTATTACAACAGAACCGTGCAAGCTTTACTAAATAGATACAAGGTAAAACACTATTCAACACACAGCGAGAAAAAAGCGTCCATCGTGGAACGATTTAACTCACATGTATCGTGCGTTCAGCGAACAAGGGCATTATCGGTGGTTGACTCTGTTACCCGAGCTGATAAACAAATACAACAATAGCATGCACAGAACGATAGCAATGAAACCGAGACAAGTGAACGAGACCAATGAACGCAAGGTGTTGCAACGGATAAAAAGGAATACTGCACCGCATATTAAAGTAAAGAATAATAAACTGAAAGTAGGAGATCGAGTACGTATCAGTAAACATAAAATCACTTTTGCTAAAGGTTACACACCAAACTGGACGAACGAGATATACACTGTGCACAGAGTTCAACCGTCTAACCGGTTACTTATTTGTTAAAAGATCACACGGGTGAAGTGTTGGAAGGAGGGTTTTACGACCAAGAACTGAGTAAAACTAGTGTGGGCGATGTGTATCTTGTTGAAAAAATATTGCAATGTAAAGGTGATCGCGTGCGCGTGCGCTGGCTCGGCTTTGACGGTAAACACGATTCGTGGATACGCAAAACAGATTTAATATAATTGTATTAAAAAGCGAACGACAACCTTCAGTACTTTTCTGTACGTTAAAACGGCAACATGAAAACAGTACAACAACCAACAAAGTTCAAAGTTAAAAACATGGATTGCAACTATAACGGTGCTGAAAACTGTGTTCATAAACACAGTCCACTCTTACCAAACACTGTTCGCTGTATTATCTCCGGCCCGTCCTCCAGCGAAAGACCAACCTAGCGTTTAATATGTTATTCGATCCAAACGGATTGCGTTTTCAGAATGTGTACGTGTTTTCCAAATCGTTGTTTCAACCCAAATACCGAATGTTATAAAACGTTTTCAAGACTCTCTCAGACGTAGGAATATCGTCGTACTTTGCGTACAGTGAAAACGATGAAATACCACCACCGAACGAAATCGTTCACAATTCTATCATGTCGTTTGACGACGTCGCTTGCGAACGACAGGATAACATAAGGAAATATTTTGCTATGGGACGACACAGCGGTGTAGACACTTTGTATCTATGTCAGACTTATAGTCTTATCCGTAAACAACTGGTGCGAGACAACGCTAATTTCTTGATCCTATTCAGACAAGACGATCTTAATTTATGACACGTTTACAACGATCACGTCAACACAGACATGAAATATGATACGTTCAAAGAGACCTGTGCGGAATCATAGAAGTATCGTCACGGATTTTTAGTCATCGACAAGGACTCACCGATCGATGCGGGGAGGTACAGAGTGGGGTTCGATCGTTTTATGCAGTGTTCACCATAAATAGGGTTGTTCATACGTTAAAACGGTCAGTGTAAAAATGGAGGAGATGTAATTGATACAGGATATTGAGACGATTAGTAACGATATAAGGAGAAAATATCAAGCGTTAAAGGAAGGTATCAGAGACAGTGATGAACTGTTAACGAGGACTTTTAAACCGCTTTTAGAACCGCTAACAAAGATCACACAAAAACTAAACGTTACCGAGAAACAACAGGAGGAGGAGGAGGAGGTAATTAAAAAAATGGGCAAGGTAAAATGTTGCATCGTGCCACGTCGCCACCTCCTTTCGTTAGAACAGATTTTTGGTAGAAACACCGAATGTGACTCCACAAGAAGAAGAAGAGGAATTTTTGTCAACACCAACAGGTAGACAGGACGTGACTCTAGAAGAATTTTTGTCAACACCGGAAGGGAGGTACGATGCACAAGAATACGTTGAAAAGACGGTTGAAGGGCCGCTCGCGAGGAAATATTTACTCTTAGCGTTATCGGACGAGCGAGAACGTCTCATGGATCATACGTACGGTGTCCGTAACTTTGAAAACAAATGGATGGTTGGTAATTCGGTGTTGGAGATCAATGGAGACGATAGCTTATACATAGCCGGGAAAGTATACGGGGGTACGCTCGGCCTCTACGAACTATTGTTTATGAAAAAACCTGACAAAAACGTTTACAATGAGGACGACTTAGCAGCGTACAAGACTATACTGTCAGACACTAACGCGCACAAAATGTATTATCTACCCGGTACAAAAACCAATACAAACAGAGGTCTCAAGTACAAAGAGATAATCGCACGATTGTTTCCACGACGCACTGGAAACGGGTATATGGAACCGAAAGCCAGCGTTGATTACGTGCACTGGAACGATCCGAATGAACTGGTGGAAATGATGCAACTGTTGATTGGTTCGAAACGCTCGGGACACACAGGACACGACAACGAAATAATGTCTATAGTAGAAGAATTGCGTGAGGCAGGTATAATTTATTAGTATAATGCAGTATAAATTTCTTCTCAGAAACCGTTGACAAGTTCGGAAGACATCAAAGTAGCGTAAGCGTGCGACGAGAGACTAAAAGGCAGATACGTGAAAGCATAGGATTTAAGACTACCGACGACGGATATATTGATGTGGAAAACAAAAAAATCCGCCGCAATCTGGACGATCCGGAGGCAGCAAAGGATGCCGTATCCCTGGCTTATATGCAAACACATTGTCTGCTACTCGATGATGAACGTAAAAGCGTAGACGTTAAAGGGAGTAGACTGAAAAATGTTGCTACTCCTGTAGACGTTAAAGACGTAGTCAACAAGTATTACGTTGATGACAACTGTGTACAACACTCGAGTCAAGAGAGAGGTGACGTCATTGATGCACGAGATCAATGGGTAATCGACGTTCGAAGTCCGGAACAACCGACAGATGCGGCCAACAAAGACTACGTAGACTCGAACACCATTAAAAAAGTATCGAACATCTATTTGTTTGGCGAGAGCTGGTTGTCGGGAGTTTTTGTCACCGGTTTTTCCAGATGACGTGGTGAACTTAAAATACATGTTGCAGAACACCGTCAGCTTGCGCGAAGACGGTGTTTTCAAAGCAGCGGAAAAGAGAATAACAGACGTAGCGGATGGGTTTTTGCGGAGAGCGATGCTGTTAACTTACGACAATTAAATGACGTGAAACGATACGCAAAGAGCGAGATGTATAAACTCGTTAAAACATTTCAGTATCAACTGGACACCTACTTATTGAAAGTGTACAAGCCACGTAGTTCAGAAGACGAGTGGACACGCGACGCAAAGGGAATAAAAGCTTTAATAGATGAATACGATAAAAACACTGAAGAGAAAGACTGGAGATCGGTTTACGATGTACAATAACGTTAAGGAGAGGGGCGTCGGAAACGTGCTTAAAAACGTTGTACCGTCTGTTGTTTCGTCAGTTATCAATCGCGCGGTGGACGCACTACCAGTTGAATTACACTTACCGGGTTACAGATTCTGCGGACCGGGAACAAACCTCGAGGAGAGGTTATCACGCGGCGATCGAGGTATAAACAAGTTGAACGAAGCCTGTCGCGAACACGATATTGCTTACGCCCAGTATAAGGACAACGAAAGTAGACGCATAGCGGACCGTACACTTGCGGGAAAGGCTTGTGAATGGGTGAAGGCGTGGGATTCGGGCATCAGCGAACGAGCCTATGCGGCAGCAGTTGCAGCGGCCATGAAAGCGAAATCGGCGCTAGGAAGCGGTCTGCATTGTCAGAAGAAGAAGAAGAAGACGAGGAAAGTGAACTGTCGACGTTTACGAAAGGGTAGAGGTATCACAAAGAAGAAGAAGAGGACTGCGTCCGGGTTGTATCTACGACCGTACCGAAAAAACTAATTCGTATACCGCTCCGTCCGTTGTCCGAAGACGAATAACGTGTATACGCAAAACGGTTACGTGTATCGTACTTTAGAGACGTTTACATGCGAAACGCTTTACCGAATACACCGCCGTGGAAGAACGAAAGCGGTATCGTAAATTTGGACAACGAGAGCGGATCGGGAACCCATTGGGTTTGCTACAGGAAGCGTGACAATCTAGTACATTACTTTGACGGATACGGCAATTTACGACCACCTCTCGAATTGATGCGATATTTTGGTAGCACAACCGACGTACGTTACAACTACGAACGCAGGCAACCCGCCAACACGGTTATTTGTGAACATTTATGTTTAGACTTGTTATCGTCTTCTGATCAGTAAACGTCAACATGTCGTCACTGGCGGTCACGGTGACGGGCACCGACTCTGCAAATCTCGTCTGTAACTTTTTTCCACCGCTCGAATTATACGGTGACTGGTACATCGGATTGATGGATTTCACAACGTATAATTCTATACCAAACGTTATCGAAGGAAAAAACAACGAATTTCGAGTACAAGTCGATGACACGTGGAAAAGCGTTAATTTACCCAAGGGTGCATATGAAATAAGCGACATTGAAACGTATCTGAAAAAAAGTTTGGGTGGAAAAACAATCAGTTTACGTCCTAACAACAATACTTTGACGTGTGAAATTTACTGCACTTACAACCTTGACTTCTCACATTCGTCGAACACGATTGGTCGAATGTTAGGATTCAAGAAGAAGTAAGTCTTGAAAGCGAATATAACACACGAGTCGGACGCGCCCGTTGACATAATCAAAGTTAACAGTCTACAGGTACATTGTAACGTTGTGCAGGGAGCGTTCACGGACGGTGAGCTGGAACACACGTTGCATGCGTTTTAACCCACTGTAGCGCCCGGTTTCAAAATAGTTGAAATACCCAGTAACGTAATATATTTACCGATAAACGTTCAACGCGTCGACAAAATCACTTTTTCTATCGTTGATCAAGACGGTGATATTGTTGATTTCCGCGGAGAAGTCATTACAATAAGACTGCACCTGAAACTCATCTAGATCGATGGGTTTGTATTTTGGTACAAAGATAAACAGTGCCGTAAGGAACAAACACGGCAGTAGACGTTCGACAGTAAAGCGATTGACATCGAGCAACAGACGTTTCTTGGTTTCGCTCGGTTTTAAACTATGTCGTCCGAAATTTTAGCCGTTGAGCGAGGAGCCGCTTTCGATAACAGCATCACTCAGTATGAATATCATACACACTCACCATACGCTTCCACGCGATACGATAACAACTATGAAATACGTATACCCATTCAACAGCTGGACGTCTTCACGCTGCCGGCGGAGAGATTTCTATACATTGAAAGAAGATTAATCAAGAAAGATGCGACAAAAGAGTTAAACGTAAAACTAATAAACAATGCAATGACCTTTCTCTTTGAGGAAATCCGTTACGAACTAGCCGGCGTTGAAGTAGACCGCACTAAAAACGTTGGCGTGACGAGCACAGTAAAAACTCTGCTGTCTGTAGAGGAATATGAAAGAAAACATCTGATGAACACAGCGTGGGTAATGCCAGACGCCAATCATCTGACTACAAACGAGTCTACGGGTAATTTCAACTTCTGCCTTCCGCTGAAACTGCTACTAGGTTTCGCCGAAGATTTTACACTAATAATTATGAACGTCAAGCAAGAATTGATACTCTTGCGTACCTCCACTAATCTAAACGCTTTGATAAAAACAGACGATGCGGTTACTAACGGAAAACTTGAACTGAATAAAGTAGATTGGAGGGTTCCGTACGTGCGCGCGGCAAACGCAAACCGATTACCGCTTTTGGACAACATCCGGATGGATCGTCGGCTGGAAATACCGTTCCGAAGTTGGGAATTGCACGAGTATCCAGCACTGTCGACGACCAACCGACATTCGTGGACCTTAAAGACGTCTCCGCAGCTGGAGAAACTGCGATACGTGGTTCTGATGTGTCAGACGGCGCGAAAGAATGAAATAGCCAAAAACGCTTCCAAATTCGACCATTGTAAGTTGACTAACGTTAAACTCTTCCTAAACGATAAGTACTATCCCTATGACAACCTGAATCTTGACATCTCTAAAAATCGTTTTGCGCTGCTCAACGACATATACGAACGTTTCCAAAAGTTTTACTACAACCGTCGTGACAGCGCACCTATACTGTCACCAGTGAGTTTATAACCAAAGCTCCGTTGTTTGTTATCGATTGTTCTAGACAAGAGGAAGCGGTCAAATCATCTGCTGTCGACGTACGTTTAGAATTTGAATCGAGTGAAAATTTTCCAGAGAAAACTACTGCTTACGCTTTGATTATTCACGACACTATAATTCGGTATACACCGTTGTCGAATACTGTTCACCGTTTGACGTGATGAAAAAAAAAAACAAAAATATTGATTCTCCCACCACTTATATGTGATACAACCAGTTTGTGCACACTCATCTCTCAGTCTGTTTCAGCGCTTCAACGATGGAAGGTGGTGGTGGTGGCGGTGAGTATGAAAGCGAACACGTTTATTTATCTCTATCGTATCCAATTAACTATTGCAAGTTCGTTACCGTCGGACTGTTTAACTAACTTAACTGTGAAGCGGGAGTTTTGTTCACAGACAAAAAAAAGACGAATATTACTAGACTTTTCCGAATGGAATTACTTAATGATTTTTCATGATCGCAAAGTTAATACACCATCCTGTATGTTACTGTGCGAAGAAGACGAAGAGCGTGAAAACAAAAAGAGTGTAACTATAAAACGTAATTTCGGACAAACGTTTGTACGGATTGAAGACAGTAAAAACGAAAAATTCGTGTTCACTGAAACTGAATGGAAACGTTTTAATAATTTATTGACTATATTAAAAAAATATATCGTTCGATTGTTTTATGATCAGTCTCATTTTCAATCTTACATTAACCGAGTGACGTCCTCTGGATGTTATGTTCCGCCGTCATTCTTTTTCCTTCTTTTTTTCGAGGTGAAAGCAGTCGTCATGATCAACAGTTAATGTTCGATCGACTATACGATGAGCTGGTGATGGGAGGGATGGTGGGGGAAAAATTGGAAATTTCAGAATTTCAAAATCCGGTGTCGAACCGAACACTTGTCACTCCGCAATATGATTTCAAGTAGTACTGACGATAACAGTGCGGTTGTTTTAGAATTTCAGGCGTTTCGCGGTGTGCGTAATGAATACATAGTCAAAGAGCTTGGCTACTGTTGATATAAGCACAGGACGCTACGTTGTCTGTTTGTTTGCACCACCGTACGAACGTATACAATTGCACCCGCACATACGAAAAACCAATTCATGGTTAGGAAAACACTATTTTCTGTTAGGATGGAACGATGGTAATGTCCCGTATAGGGATGTGGTACCCATCATTGCGCAGATTTGTTCGAATGTCCGTATTATCTACATAAAAGGGTTAGAAAAAGCAAATTTCTTACGTCAGTACGGTAATGTAGTCGATTTAAACGTTATCGAAGCACCAGTAGTTCCTAGATCATTTATACCGATCCTGCAATGTCCTTCCCCGCATCTAAACTACAATATTTTTCATTGCGCATTGCGAAAAGCATCATTTTACGCTGACTGGTTGACGCAGAAGCATAGGTAATACTACACTCACTAACATTTGTAGATTATAATAATATATTATCTGAAACGTATCATTCATGATTCTAGCTACTGAATTAAGTTAACAGTGTTTGTTCACATTGTGTATGCATGATGTATGTCTGTACCTTGACTACGTCACTGTCGCGGTAGAAATACTCATAAACGAAGTCGGGTATGCCGAGAGAGGTCACTGGCACGGTAGAAATACTTGTAAACTTATCTCGGTATGTATGTGCTAAGTCGTCACTGTCGCGGTAGAGATACCCATAAACGACTTACTGACAGGATAAGTGTGAACAAACATGACAACTCATTTCAGTATCATGAAAATGTAAGCATGAATGATCGTAACCAGCTTGGTGAAGGGAAAAAAATAAAAAAATATAAAAAATAAAAATAAATAAAAATCATATTTAGTGTATGTAGTTCTTACCTATCATTGTTCTTCCAGCAGTGTCAAATAACGTGGACTAGGCCTGTTTTACGACTCCGTAAAATTGGGGAAACCACGTTATATAAAGCGTAGCGGAATCTCATCTGCCTCAGGCCGCTAGGGAGTGATGAGAGCAAGATGCATTGTTATACGTATCTTGTAGTAGGAACACGGGGGGGGGGCTCGATGGTCAGGGAATGATGCACACATAGCACTGTGACCTAATTAAACCACATGCAGAAACCAACGACCTCTGTAAGGTGCACAGTGACCTAATTAAACCACATGCAGATATCATACACACACATACAAGTGGACATTCATGCACAACGGTAGGTCATGGTCGGTGCACAGTGACCCACATACAGACACACACACACACAAGTGGAGGTTCATGCACAACGGTAGGTCATGGTTGGTGTCGGTGCACAGTGACCTAATTAAAACCATGTCACCCCGCACCCAGTGACGTCATATATAACGGTCTACAGGTACCGCATATGTAAACAAACCATGACCTAACCCTTGTGCATGAACCCCCACTTTCCTACTACTCTGCAACGGTTCCACTTGACCTATTTCAACAGCTCGCCACTACCTCCCCCCGCCCATCGATGGCCTCGGATTCTCCCCACGTTGTACGCGGATGGGGGTACTGTTGTCGTGTGTGTGTGTGTGTGTGTGTGTGTGTGTGTGTGTGTGTGTGTGTGTGTGTGTGTGTGTGTGTGTGTGTGTGTGTGTGTGTGTGTGTGTGTGTGTGTGTGTGTGTGTGTGTGTGTGTGTGTGTGTGTAATTCGTAAATACGTTCGTGTACTCCGTATGTTTATATTTATGTTTCTTGTATGCTTTACTTATGTATTTGCTATAGTAATTCCTATGTTATACACACATTTTATAATATTCACTATACCTTAATTAAAAAATATAAAAATCTGTTGACACCACAATTAAGACGTACAAATTTTATCGAGTTATCGAGACACTGAGACATACATTATTAGAAAAATTTTCCTGAAATTTTAAAACCTTAGGGTATTTGTTCTTGATCACTAATTCATCTTCGTCTCGGAAATTATTCTGAATATTATTTTGTTTCTGTTTTCTTTTTTTTCTTTTGTGTGTTCTTAGCTGGTTGATTGTAATGTTTTGAATAACTGTGTTTTCAGTATTGGCACTGAATTTTTATGTAAGACTCGGTCCTGGAATTTCTACATTTAATTAGAAAAAACAAATAAATAGATACTCCATATCAACTTGTGGAAATGTTTCTTTATCATAAAACAATAATGATAAAAATAATAATAGAATGGTAGTAGCAATAACATAGTAATAATAATTATATAAATTATCCTATTAATTTACATGTTACTAATTTAATTATAATTATTATTACTACATTATTTATGTTTATCTCCTTCCCTCTCAATCTATTTATATCTCCTTTCTTTCATTTTACAACAAACGTTTTCGGCAACATTCCACTACTCCTTTGCTATTTATCTGGGTATGTCGTAATTCCCCACCTCGTTTATGCCCTTATATTAGGTCAAACACACAAACAGGTTAAATAAATAAACCTGTATCTTGGTTTAAACAAATAATTGTAAAACAGTCGGTAACTGAAAGAGAAACAAGTGAAGTGGTTAATGTGTCTGTGTCTGTGTTTGTTTCAATGTGACCCCGTTTTACTTGGTCTCTAACGAAACGAAAGTGTCCAGTATTTTAGAAAGTGAACTGATACTTTATTTTAGCGGTTAAAATACTAATTAAGTGTATGTATAGGAAAACACTTCAGAGAGCGACGTACGTAGGTGTGGGAAAAGTAATTTTAAAATACGATTTTTTTAAGTAGTCTCTACTGTCGGAACGCCATGTGTGCGCAGAGAGAGAGAGAGAGAGAGAGAGAGAGAGAGAGAGAGAGAGAGAGAGAGAGAGAGAGAGAGAGAGAGAGAGAGAGAGAGAGAGAGAGAGAGAGAGAGAGAGAGAGAGAGAGAGAGAGAGAGAGAGAGAGAGAGAAGTGATGGACACACTCCGGTTCTTCCTAAGCTGCTTCCGGTAATTTTGTTTTTGCGGACTTAAATCCTCCTGTGTAAAAAACGCACGTCCTTATGAATGAGTGAATTTTTTACGCCCTTCTCTTTTATCTGTGAGAAATTTTAAACAATTACGCGCATACTTTGCCTCTACTGGGGGTGGTTAAACTTTGTACTTAGAATATCTGCATTGCGGTGCGTGCAGTGACGTCATTTTCTCCCCCGTTAAACTGCTGCCGGCTTGTATTTCAGGCTCGCAACTGTCAAATCTAGTTAGTTAATTGCAAGACTCCGGACGAGCAACTTGCCTTCAGTTCGCCAACCGCGGCTACATAATTATTTTCAATATTTCAAAATTTTAGCATGATCATCATGCGCTAATATTTAGGCGATCTCGGCCTCTATTCACGATTATGGATTTCAATATTTAATTCTACCTTATTTCTCAGGCATTGATGCCGCGCTACACTGCACGCGCCATGCAATTATTTTCTAACAATTTTCAATAAACAATTAACTCAAAGAACATATACAGTCAACTTCGTTATTTCATTTCTTACCAGCTAACTCATCACCTAGCGTTATAAGACCAACTCAAGATTACTTCGAGAGCGTCTAAGACGCAACATTTATGGTCCACCAGGGCCAGATCCGGATCGTGATTCGGACTAAGATTTTCATCTATATTTCATTTAATGGGCACAAACAACGTTTGGTTCAAGCCCAAATATTCTCAAACTTAAGATTGCTGGCCGTTGCATGCCTTCACTGTTTTCGAAATACTTCATACTTGACATTACAAGATTCTGCAGAGCATCATCTCTGAGACAGCAAGACACTACAAGTCATCATCATTTGTCGTACAGCAGCGAAATTCTAAAACTTCAAAATTAAACGGAGAGCTACAGCTTCAAGCGTTACCTGACCAGCAGAAACAAGAGTTGCGCCAACATCTAAGGACTGCCGAACAGGATCACCATGGAAACAACAGGATCGGAGCCATCTTGAACACGCCGGGATTCACAATCCACGTGACTATGAACTTGCATTTCTTATAATTTTTCATTTATTATTTTTATGTACAGCAAAGTCAGTAATATTTTAGCATATATTTAATAGCATTTAATATAAAATCATTAATAATTTTTACATAAACAGAAATTAGTGTCAAGTGGCCATAGACTTGTATTTTTACTTAAATTTTCATTTACGCAGCTTCACAATAATGCATTCAGAAACTTAAGTAATGTGATGAAGCTATATGTATATTTTCACTTTGAATGAGTCCTATTTTCAATAACTTCCATAACTATTTTTTAAAGAAAATAAGTACCTATTATAACAAGTAATAGATTAAGTTGCATACCGATCACTGGCTCCCGCATCATATCAGGATTTAGTAAAGTATTCAAATTACAACAATTGTTCACCTGCTCTATATTTAGCTATCGTTTTCGAATCACAGTTTCCATTCCGGTCATGGCTGATGTGAAAGCGTTAATTAAAAAACGTGGCACAATTAAGGCCTCTATATCCCGTGTAAATACATTCGCTGACAATTTCGATCCGGACATAAGCGATCACCATGCCTTAAAAATTAAACTCCGCCACTTGATGGAATTGTCCGCGAAGTATGATGAAATTCAGACCCAAATTGAGGCTGATGATTCCGATTTCACATCGGTAAGTGACAGGGTTCAAACAGAGGATGATCTCTGTACTATTGAGTGCAAGCTGCACAATTTATTAGAGCGAGTAAAGGAGGTGAACAAAAAACCATTAATTCAAGCTGAAGTAACGCCAATTAGAACCTCCCCTATACAGTTAGAGACAATTAAATTGCCCTGCTTCTCAGGCAACATTATTGATTAGCAGCATTATTATAATATGTTTTTGGAACTAGTACACGTCAGAACTGACCTGACGGACATTCAGAAATTACACTATTTACATTCTTCACTAAGGGACGAGGCGTTAAATGTAATAAAATCTCTCCCAATAACCCATGATAATTATGCCGTAGCCATTGATCTATTGAGGGCCAGGTATGATAGCAAATTAATTGTCTCAGCCTATCATATAGGGCATAGAAGTCTTGGGCATGAAGCCCATT
>CM068367.1:889363577-889366077 GCA_034769895.1 Magicicada septendecula
TCTCTCTCTCTCTCTCACACACATTTAGTATAAACAGACACAGTTGTCGACCATGATATCAAGTTATCAACTCTCTCTCTCCCTCTCTCCCTCTCGCTCTCTCTCTCTCGCTCTCTCTCTCTCTCTCTCTCTCTCTCTCTCTCTCTCTCTCTCTCTCACACACACACACATACACACATTTAGTATACAGAATTGTTCTCTAACTACAGCTGCAATCGTCCAGTTTCGCCAGCGCGCGCACACACACACACACACACGCACACACACACACACACACACACACACACACATAAGGCCAGGAATATCCCGTTAGCGCCACATGTCTGTAACAGAAAACAACATATTTTAAAATTATATACTGTCATTAAGACACACGCACACACACACACACACACACATGGTGTAGTTGTGATCATGTAACACTGCGTTGGGAGACATTATACTTGCCTGAAACAAAGACATTCCCCGTGTTTTTATCACTTTAATGTATTATCATGACCACACAGTGCTGAGTGATTATAGTCCTAATGCAATGTCAAAATAAAAATATGTAAAACAAAATACAGACGTTCTTTTATTCAAACGTAACATCCGAAATTTTGAAATATATTTATCGCCTACCACGTTGTACCCTACTTTCTAAATTTGACACATAGCAAAAATAGTAATTAAGCGTTGTCACCACTCATGATTATTACCGTATGCATATGTGTACAGAATAAACATAAATAATATAGTTTACAGACCAATGTAATGCAATATTTTAAAAAATTCATTTTGCATTGATTAAATATATATATCGCAAACAATGTCATAAAATAAATACAATATTAATAATAATTTTTTGACATTGTAAGATTTTATCACCACTCATGATTATTACCGTATGCATATGTGTACAGAACAAATATAAATATAGTTTACAGACCAATGTAATGCAATATTTTAAAAATTCATTTTGCATTGATTAAATATATATATATATATATATCGCAAACAATGTTATAAAATAAATACAATATTAATAATAATTAATTGTAAGATTTTAATAAAAACAGATAACGATTTGCTAACACCAAAATGGACTGCACTCATACATTATTCTTGTCCAAGTGTAACCCCTCTTTCTATTTTTATGCTTTATAAAAAAAGCCCTTTTTTTTTGAAAGAGGAGCCACAAGTTATTTAAAAACTAGGCAAGAGCCTAGAGAAGCCAAAAATGCGCTGGGTCCAGTATGACGGGACTTGCAATTAAACTCGAAGGGCTAAACAACAATAACAAATTTTATTAGCAATACCAAATTCAGACATTCAATGTACCCTAGATTGAATTAAAAATTTTCATTTAAAAACCTTAATCAACTCCCTAGCATTATCACATTCTGAAATATAAACAGGTAACTTCATAGTTCATAGTTAAATAATTTCTCATCAATATACATAAATATCACATCAATCAATATACCTACATGAATACACATAAAACACACATACCTATATATATATATATATATATATATATATATATATATATATATGTACATATATCGCACACACATGTTCACCTGGCTGACAGCCTATATATATATATATATATCTTTTCACCATACCTCAAGATAATATGAGACCAGTATCTGTCACCAAGACCCCCATCCCAAACTCCCGTAAACGGATAAAGTACCCAGCCTGCTTTAAAAACTTTTCATTTAAAACAAAATCCATTGACTCGTCGGATTATAACAAAGTTACAACAAGGACATTATTAGAAGTATTCAAAATTTAGGAATGTTCACCCAAATATTAATGTGCCATCGCAAGGTCAACATGACTGCACGGTCTTATAAAATGTATAACAAATTTATAATTGAGAAGTAAGAATCGGTAGTGTGTGCTCATATTAACAATTCAACAATTAATGCACTGGCTATGGCAGTAAAGAAATGATAAAAATTTACTTATTACTGAATTATCAAACAGCTGACATAAATTAAAAAAAGTATAATAAAATTTATAATTACAAAGTAAGAACCGGTAGTGTGCTCCTATTAACAATTCAACATTAATGCACTGGCTACGGCAGTAAAGAAATGATAAAAATTTACTTATTACTGAATTATCAAACAGCTAACATAAATTTAAAAAGTTTAATAAAATTTATAATTACAAAGTAAGAACCGGTAGTATGCTCATATTAACAATTCAACATTAATGCACTGGCTATGGCAGTAAAGAAATGATAAAAATTTACTTATTACTGAATTATCAAACTGCCCACATAAATCCAACAAAATGTATAAAACAATTTTAATTAAGAAAATTTATAATGTAAAACTTGATAAAACATATTTGAGTTGTTCATACAGAATTGGGTAGACCTCAGGCAAGGCCATGCGCCAAACCAGATGCAACAAAATTTAACAAGTCAGAAACCTGTGGATGACCGCACCGACAGGTGATGATGACAGGTCAAAGCACCCCCAAACCTCTAAATAATCTTAAA